>SDVV010010637.1:0-16171 GCA_016164225.1 Gammarus roeselii
TGGAGGTGGCGAGAGAGCGTGCAATGAACAGGCGTGAGTGGAGAATGGTTGTGAATGGTTGATTTTGACGCTGCTCTGATGTGCTTTCCCACCCTTGGCATCCCGCTGTCGGGATGGTCGTGGGTGGGGGGGGCCCGGCCATTATGACGCGGCGGGGGTAAACCAGTGAAAACTGTGGGCCCTGCTGCTGACGACGGTTCCTCGGTACATTCGGGACCCAGAGTGTAAGTTGAGGGGCTACCGGCCGGACCCTTTAGCACAAAAGGGCTAAGTTGTGTGAATGTGAGCGTGTGAGGGTGTGAGGTGCGCCTTGCCGTCGGCCACCCCCCTTTCTGGGGGATGCGGCCTAGTGTCTGTATCTGTATCTGTATGTATTATTCATCGTAAAAATCAGTGACTGAATACCGTACATAAGATAGGTTATGTTAAGTTTTTGATGATTTACTAATCAGAATTGGATGTGTGTATCAAACTGCAAAGGATTGATCAAAATGTAAAGAAAAGTGGAGTTAGGTTAGGTTGCGTAGGTATTAATGTATCTGGCAGTGTATGGTAACCCTTTTGCAGAAATGTGTGTAAATGCCGACATTATACCAACATCGACCGTGAATACGCCTACATAATACCAGAATATGCCGGCATATGGCGGGATCAAACCGTGAATACAGCTACATTATATAGGCATATGCCGGTATCAAACCGTGATAAAATGCATGAAAAATCTCGAACGTTGAAGGAAACCGAATCATCAAATGGAGTAATGAAAGGATGTCAAGTATAAGAAGTGTAAAAATGCAAAATAAAAATTAAATGTATATCTGACTTTGTTTTAAAAATTATGGTAATTTAACATGAGGAGAGAGAATCATGTCTCCTTAGATTGAACAAAAATCCGACCTCTATGGTAACATATATGACTCGAGATTGATTACGAAGTAGAAATAATTAGGTGTAAGTTATCAAAACTGTAAAGGATATATCAAAATGTAGAGTCAAGTGGAGATATGTATTATGCATCGTATAAAACATTGACTGAATACCGTACATAAGTTAGGTTAGTCTAGGATAGGATGATTACTTCTTTTAACATAACATATCATGAAGCTGATGCCTATTAAATATCTTGTAACTAAAAGCAAGGGATGTTGTTCTATAGGTTGGGTTAGGTTGCGTATGTATTAATGCATCCGGCAGTGTATGGAAACCCTTTTACAAAAATGTGTGTAAATGCCAACATTATACCGACATCGACCGTGAATACGCCTGCATTATACCAGCATATGCCGGCATATACCGCCATATGGCGAGATCAAACCGTGAATACGCCAACATTATACCGGCAAATGCCGGCATACAGCGGGATCAAACCGTGAATACTGCTACATTATTTCAGCATATGCCGGCATATGGCAGTATCAATCCGTGATAAAATGCATGAAAAAATCCTGAACGTTGAAGGAAACCGAATTATCAAATGGGGTAGAGAAAGGGTGTCGAGTATAAGAAGTGTAAACAATTGCATACTAAAATCAAATGTATATTTGACTTTGTTTCCAAATTAGTGGTAATGAAACATGAGGAGAGAGAATCATGTCTCAAACGTTCGAGTGCTAGGAGAATTATGTATATTTCGGAAATCTGCGGGAACATAAAGAATGGAAATGTTGATAATAGCAAGAAAAAATCTGAAACGATTCGATGTCATAAACATGTAACAGTAATTAAAAATTAGCGTCCACAAAAAGCGCGCTGAAGACAAAAAAACAAAGTTTTGGTTACAAGGATAGGAATACAAGTATTGCATTCACTTCTCCCAAAGGTCGTCGTTTGTCTAAAATGTGTACTAAGGGCGTTAGTCTAGAACACCAATATATCGGAGAAGAAACCGCACCCAGATGATAAATCCTACACAGATATGACGAGACGACAGCTTCAGGTGAGGAATGAATATATGTCATTGATAAAGAACCCACAGACTGTCATTGGCACCAAGGATCAAGATAACACAAGAGAGGGAGGTAGAAGTCATTACTTATGTTTCGCCAAGATGCTCACGTCAAATTTTCGGTGTGAAAAACGTATGTTTTCGTATAAATGATATCCACGTATATATATGTATATATGTGTCAAAATCTATTATCAATGAAATAATATAGCTAATAAATCTTTGTTTGCAATACCCTACATTTAACTCGAATGATAAGCATTTGAAAATGCACTAAAAAACGCATCTTGCCTTACGTTGAAAATGTGATAGATATTAAGCTAATTGAAGTTACACACAGCTACCTAAGCTATCGTAAATATATATCTCATCAGGTGAAGGGTAGCCAAAACCGTAAATGCTCTAGGACCCATCCATCCAATAAATCGTCTTCTAAACGTTAAAGTATACATTTACACGCTGCCAACCCGCTCTTAAAAAGCTGCTACGCTATCTGCCCCGAAGCAGTCATCATGATCCTCAAGCAAAAAAATATCCGTATGGTTCATCCACTCAAAGTTGGATTCTTCGTGCTTGGAAAAGCAAAAGTTAGAGTCTACAGCTTCTTCTATGACACACTGAAGCCACGCTACGGTGATAACGTCTCGCTCATCTACTCGGACACTGACTCGTTGCTGATCCAGTTCAAAGGCGTGGCCGACATTGAAGCGGAATTGCGCTAAGCTCCCCTGACTGAATGCATGAACTTCTCCAACTATCCCAAACTGCCTCAGTAAATTTGAGAAAAAGCGCTACTATCTCGACGCTTGCACAACTCTTGCCCATGGCCACCCGGACATTCCCAAAAAATCCATTGAAAATAAACCTACCGTTACTAAAAAGAGAAAGCGATGTGCCTTGGCTAATGAAATCTATGAAGAAATGGATTTAACATGGAAGAGACGCAAGCCGAGTAAGACCGTCCTTGGCCTATGTAGTCGACTCAACGATAAAAGCACGTGTATCTCAACATGTTTTATCCTGTAAACGATCCATGTATGCTCGTATGTATATAAAACGATCCATGTATGCTCGTATGTATATAAAATATAACAATTTTAATAATGAACTTGTCTCATTGTCCACCAAAATAGGCCTTTGAAAAATATGCATTGGAAAGAACTGTAACGAAACCCATAAAAATGATCCTATGTAAATCAAATAAATATATGTAATTGACCATGAATGATTGTCCACCTGTAATATGTTTTCCGAGCATGCGTGAATGTTGTGCCAAAACCCTAAAATTGTTCACCTAAATGTGTATTTTATTCCATTAATATATGTGTTTAAATAAACCTTGTTTCATTGTCTACAGAAAAATTCATCTGAAAAATTACGTGAACGTATCTGCAATGTTTGTTTCTTGACATTGGATCTTGACGATTCTATGAAAAATATATACATTAAATGCGACAATACGAGTGGATTTAATCGATAATATCAATCGTACAATATTAAATATCATGTATAAACAATGGCTTCTAATCAAATGAGTCATTCAATAACAAACATGGTAATATATATCATGCCATCCTACTGTGCGAAATATTCCAAAACGATCATATACAGCACCGACAAGACCTAATAACGTACATCTATATAATCCGTACGTAAGCACTCGTAAATGAAAGCAACCAGATACCGTAAGGAAACTGAAATTTTTCCGTATGGAAAACTAATCTTTGTGTGACCGCACATCCAGAGATAAAATCGCTAATTGTCATAGCTAATTACCACTTGCGGTTGAACTATAGCAATCGTTTCTACTTGCGTTTTGGACACCACCAGACTCCGGTCAACCCCTCCCCTCTTCCCCACCCGACACGGGCAGTCTCTATGTACCATCAGTAACTCACTTGACCACAAGAGTAATTGTCTTAACATATAACTATATTGCCTGTGATAAACAGCGACTAAGTCAGACACACTAACAAATAACATACATCCTAACAAATACCTCGGTCGACTCACAGAAAACTTGCTTTCTTGGTAACTCTATGTACCATCAGTAAGTAACTTGGCCACAAGATCAATGTCTTAACATATAACTACAACGTCCGAGATATACAGCGACTAAGTCAGACACACTAACAAATAACATACATCCTAACAAATACATTGGCCGACTCACAAAAAACATGGGTTCTTGGTATCTCTATGAACCATCAGTATCTAACTTGACCACAAGATCAATTTGTCTTAACATATAACTACAATGTACGAGAAATACAGCGCCTGAGTTGGACACATTAACAAATAACATACTTCATAACAATTGAATTCGATAAAAGGTTCAAAGATCTAGTCAACCTATATCTAATTCCTTCACAAAGCATATATGTAGTCCCTATCTCCAGGGCATATTCGGCACCCCTATCTCCAGAGCATATTTGGCACCCCTATTTCCAGGGCATATTTGGCACCCCTATCTCCAGGGCATTTCTGGCACCCCTATCTCCAGGGCATTTCTGGCACCTCTATCTCCAGGGCATATTTGGCACCCCTATTCACAGGGCATATTTGGCACCCCTATTCACAGGGCTTATTTGGCACCCCTATTCACAGGGCTGTTTTGGCACTTTATAGGCTACTGGTGTACGTGGGGGAAACAGGGAGATCTATGTCGGTGCATGTCAAGGAACACAGGAGCCATGTAAGATTTGGTAGAATAAACAGTGCAATATTCTTTCATGTTAGAGACACTGACCATTGTATAAATTGGGATTCAACTAAACTAGTTCTTAAATCCAACTCGAAACCAGAAAGATTGTTGATAGTCTAGTTTGTTTAATCAAGAAGTTACCGAATATGAACGCAATGCCAGGTATCTGTTCGGTTGATTCAGTGACCCGCGATATACTTCTCCATTCCAATAGCCACATGATGAATATTTTACCTCCTTATCCAACCCAATAGTTAGGCTCTGCATAGAACAGTTTCTTTTAATGGCTTCCAAATCGTGTTGCTTGATAGGATGTGTGCTCTCGTTTTTGTTTCTCGAACCAAATTTTTTTCCGACAGTTTTAGGTTCTAAGGATGGGCATAGACTTACCCTATAATTCCGACAATTATTGAATAAAGTGATTAGACAAAGGTGCCTCTTATATTCCTTTAATTGAAAGCTCCTGTGCTCCTGTATTTTTATGTCTAATCCTAGAGCTTTAAAGCCATCATACCAAACATGCCACTCACCAATGGAAGAGCATCGAAGAGTACTGCAGTCTTATTAAGGGATCTAATCGATATTCGACCATTGATTGTCATAGAAGGTGACTTATAGAAAATTCAATTATGTTTTTCGGAACTTTCTTTTCCCATACAGATTTCAAGTTGCCATGTCACGCAATGCATTATTTGAAAGCTCTTGTTCAACATAATGATAGTGAAAAATATTAGAAGTTCCGGATTTTTTTTGTACAAATTCATTAGATTTATCCTACAGTTTTTTGATGATATCATCGCATGGAATACATATATAGTTTAAAAGCTCTTGTAGAGTTGGAGTACTAGATTGAAATGAATAGTTTATTGAAAAATTCAAAGGACAGAAGATGTAAAATGTTTCCTAATAATAATAAAAAAAATCATGCAAACCATAACTAGTTGCTACTGTACAGTTTTAAAATGATAATTTCAAGCAACATATAACCTTACAAAGTATGTGGTGGGCTTCAATATAATGAAGGCGTTTCTTTATTTGCGACCTTTATTCATGATAAAACAGTGAAAAAAATCCTATACAATTTGATGTGCAGCTCATAATTTAAAAGTTATTGTGAAATTATTTAGTAATTCTAAATTTTTTCCGCGATGGACTGTACGAATAATCTGACGATTTGCGAAAAACTTATTTGCAGAAGTAAAATTTGAATATTAGTGATCATAATTGATATAATTAGACTTGAACTTAGATTTGGAGTCCACTACAAATTTCAAGCATAAAGTACGTTTGCGCCTTTTCTTAGTTTCAGTTCCCATGCCTGTGGCAGTAGAATTTTATAAAACTTTTTAATAATTTCCTTTACCCAAATCGCAATGGTTCCAGGTGAGAGCGCTTTGTGGAAGAAATATCTCTCAAAACCATTCTACCACGACCCCATTTAACCTAACACACTAACCCAATGTGATAGGTTAACCTTTATCTCTTGCTCTTTCAGATGAATGATAGTCAGTTAGTAGAATCGATGAGAACACTCTTCCAGTGTCTAGAGAGATGACCAATTTTACTTCCGACACTAGGTACAGACATTCGTGAGCTACAGAAGAACTTGCGCCTGGATGCGGGGGCAAAAACATACTTCCAACCTCGCAATTAATATTGTTGAAACTTATCAAGAACCTCAACAACAAAAACCTCCTTAGACAATTCTACTACCCAACAATCTCACCACACCATCGCACCATCAAAAGCAGATATACTCAGCAGACACTAAGCAATCACTTGCTACCTACCACACCATCCAGACAATAGGTAGATACCCCAGCAGTTACACAGCAGACACTATGCAATCACTTGCTACCTACCACACCATCCAGACGATAGGTAGATACCCCAGCAGTTACACAGCAGACACTATGCAATCACTTGCTACCTACCACACCATTCAGACATTAGGTAGATACTCCAGCAGTTACACAGCAGACACTATGCAATCACTTGCTACCTACAACACCATCCAGACAATAGGTAGATACTCCAGCAGTTACACAGCAGACACTATGCAATCACCCCACAAAAACCCCAACCGAGCTCCGAGGGCTGCAAGGAGGATGCAATACACGCTATTCAAGGTACACAACTTGTTTAACAATAGTCATGCCTTCCCCGAACACCTGAAGATCCCGTTCGACGCCAAGGACCGACCGGATATTTGTCCTTACACTCTACGAAAAGAGCTGGGCTCTTCTACTGGCCGCCCAGTCCTGAGCGCCGCTACCAGCGGCGACGAAGACTTCGCCATCAGAGTGGACACAAAGCTTCAAAGTGACACGTTTTTCTCCAACACTAGACTCTGTGACATTCCCTTCTGCGCCACCAAAACCAAGGTTACACCATTTTAGAGACGTTCGATGCGATGTTATAAATGCCAAAAACACAAACACTCGAGAGGAAACTGTAATGGTCAGTAAAGATGTTCAAACTGCTCCCAAGACGACCATGACAAACTGGAAGATCCCCAGTCGTGCCAGTCCGAAGAACCGCGCGGTTTTTACTGCAAAGTAAACGGAAACCCTACCGGACAAAGAGATTGCCCAGAGGAGGAGACGGAGAGAGCGATCCTCCAATACCAGATAGATCACGGGGTCGGGCGACGAGAGGCTGTAGTCTCTATGCCCTTTTCCCAGAAGACCCTCCTACCCGGAAGAAGAGACCAGCATTATTCACCACCCACAGGAGGAGACTGAGAGAGAGATCCTCCACTACCAGATAGATCACGGGGTCGGGTGACGAGAGGCTGTAGTCTCGATGCCCTCTTCCCAGAATGACCCTCCTGCCCGGAAGAGGAGACCGGCACCATTCCCCACCCACTTCCTCATAACCTTCAACGAAAGCGGTGCACGCAAAGTTGCCGTTTCCACTAATCCTTTTATAATGATGAAATCACTCACCGAACAACTTGGAGGGAAACTGAAAGAAATGTAACGACAGGGAAAGAAATATCTGGCCTACGTCGAAGAGCGTGAACAAAGTAACGCTGTACAAAGGATTACCCACACAAACAATCTCAAAGTTACAGTTGAGACACATCCGTCCTTCAACGATACCAAACGAATTATATAAAACTCCCGTTACACACCTACAACCGACCTCGGTGCTTTCGCTGAAGGTCTGGCTGAGGATTACGGAGTTACCAAAGTCCGTCAAGCAACATGGATAAAATAACGTAACGCGAGTTCTACCGCATACCAAATTACCTTCCCAGGATACGACGCACCGGAATTCATAGTAATCCCGGGTGAACAAGGAAGAACCAAAACTTACCCAGTTGTAACATGGCCCCCAATGTGCAAAAAATGCCTCGAATACGGCCACGTCATTGCATACTGCCAGCCGCATACACCTCATTGTTGTAGGAAGTGCGCCGGCGAGCACGACAGAAAAGACTGCACAGCCAGCCACCCTAAATACTACCACTGTTCATGCTACCATGAGGCAGGCGACCACGACTGCCCAGTACACATGGACCAAAAAGAAAAAACAATCACACAAAACGAACGCAGAGTTACACGGAAACAAGCCATCCAAATCTGGAAAGACAATAACCCAAACCGCCTCAATTATTCCAAACCAGTCAAATCGTCAATTCAACTAAACTCCCCCGACGACATCCACACATCGTCAGGACAACATCGTAACAAGACTCCAACACTCTTACCTGGCTGCCCTGCTTCCTCACTCAGCCCAGCAACCGCCCCTCCACCAAAGATGCACAGTCCTAGAAATAATTTCTGCGGTGCTTAGGAGGACGCCGAGATTGATACATCCCCCGCAGTTGACCACGCAGCAAGGCTCACTACTATAAAAACGAAAAGGCAAAGAGATAAAGAAGCCTCCGATGCTCAGGCGCGACTGAGCAAAAAGATACGGAACAACTCCCAAATAACGGCCCGCCAGGAGATGAATCCAGAACTACCTCCACCTGTCTCAAATGCGGCTCTATTAGTGGAAAACCGCTGTTAGGGACGCAACCCCCCGATAACAAACCCGACTTGAAAACACACCACCAGCGAGAGCAATCACAGCCTCGACGACGGCGCTTATCTTGGAAAACTCATACCCAATACCTCTGTACAACCAGTCATCTTACCTGGCCCAAATACCTCGCACTCCACACAACCGCCCACGCAGATATAAAAGGCTACCACAGAAGAAGAGCGCACTCGCTCACAAAGCAAATACAAAGAGCACACACCCTCGTCTTCCCACAAGAGCACTCGCAGCTGCAACCGCAGCAACCATAGCAGACCACCTTCCACCGAAGGCCGACAATCTCGTGAACACTCTCGACCCGGAACACCTCGGCAAACTCAAAAACGCGAGCACCACAAAAGCTCCAGCAAACCACCCAACCACTCTAGATCATCAAGGTCAGAGTGCGAACAGCCATCAAAATGAACACCAAAATACACCAGTGGAACTGCCAGGGATTCAGAAACAAGAAAGACTAATTACTATCCTTAATCGCCTCCCATAAACCTTTGGTGATAGGCCTCCAAGAGATCAAACTCCGAGAGACCGCCACCTTCATAATCTCCCAATATATCATACACCGCCGCGAAGGCCACACCAACTTGACTGCTCACGGCGGAGTGGCACTTATGATCCATCAAAGTGTACCTCACCTCCCCCTTCCTCTGAGGAAGCACTTATGACCGAACTGCTTAACCAACTGCCCTCGCCCATACTTCTTCTTGGAGACTTCAACAGCTACCATGAAACGTGGGAATGCGTGAGAACATACCTTAGGGGAGTGATATTTGACAACATCATTGACAATCGCAACCTGGTTCTTTTCAATGACTGAAAACCCACCCGAATCACCCTCGAAAGGGAAACTGCCATCGACCTATCCCCCCACACTGGCACCTTAACTTAACTTCTCACCAACCAACCAAGAAATCCTTTTTCACAAGAACTTCGATTCAACTACCGGAAAGCCAGCTTGGAGGAATACTCGACACACATCGCATGGCGCGATGTGGATGGCATCCCCGACAACATATCGGAACACGTCCTCTTCATCCAACTATACGATAAATTTGAAGCTTCAGCTGCCGCATGCATCCCCCAACATTCACCTTCTACCTTTTTTCCGAAACTATGCGCGCCCTACGGGGGAGCCGATTATGACTCACGTTGAGGCTCCGGTGGAAATGAGGCTGAAATCAAATCAAAATCCGAAACCGTGGTGGTGCCAAGAGGTGCAAGAAGCAAGAGACAGACGTGGATATCTGTACAATGCCTTCCGACGCGCACGGTCGCCGGGATCCGAATAGTGCGGAAAGGGGCATCTGCCGCATACTGCAAACTTAGAGTAGACTATTAACCAAATCACCCCCGCTCCGAAGTACGAAAAAAATCAGACTCATCTTTGGAAGACCCGTGCGATCTATCCACATTCTTTCAGACGGAGACTCCATGTATTCTTCCTACGCGGAAATCGTGGATAAACTATCATAGACTTTTAGCCAGATATCTCAATCAACAAATGCCTTTCAACCATACAAAAAACTTAAGAGAGTGTGAACCTATTGATTTTTTTCCTACAAACGAGGAGTTCTACAACATCATTTTTTTTCCCTCTATAAACTGCATAGTGCTCTAGACCATACTCGTGAAACTTCACCAGCGATGGACAGCCTGCACATCAACGTGATCAAAAATCTCCCTGAAGGCGTTCGTTAGCATCTATTAAAAGTGATCAACATAATGTATTCAAACTCATTTTCCCTGATCAGTGGAGGGAATCTATAACTATCCCAATACCCAAACCCGGAAAATTCCACGGTGACTCGTGTAACTACCGCCCCATCGCCCTTAGAAGCGTCCTCTGCAAGACGTTTGAAAGAATGATGAACTCACGCCTTGTAGACTACCTCGAAATGCATGTAGGCCTCAACAACATCCAGTGCGGCAGCCACAAGCGCCACTCCGCGACAGACCACCTTGTACAACTAGAATCGAACATTAGACGGGTTTTCGTCCGAGGGCAACATGTGGTTTACATATTTTTCGACATTGAAAAAGCATACGACATCACCAGGAAATACGGTATCATGAAATATCTCTACCGCATAGGACTGAGATGCCACCTGCCACATTTGATCTACTAATTTCTCCCAACCCGACCCTTCAGGGTCAAGGTCGGCGACACCCCGTCATTATCGTATCCGCAAGAGATGGGCGTCCCCCAGAGAAGCGTCCTCAGCGTCAACCTTTTTATCCTCAAAATTGACCAGCTAACAGACAGTCTTCCTCGTGACGGAAGACTCCTCTCATCTCTATACGTAGACATCCTACAAATAAGCAACACTTGCGGTTTGGTAAATAGGAAACCACCGCTGGTGCAGTGTGACGCTTGCTCCCTCTATTTCCATTTGAGCTGCGTCGGCCTTACACGAGAGCAGGCCGAAGCCCTAAACAAGTGGACCTGCCTAGTCTGCAGAGGGCTGAAGAGGACCACTGGGGTGGATAATGGTCCTAATCGCCAGTCACCGACACAGCGAAATATTGTCGATTACATGTCCGCATGCAGAGCCCAGTTCAAGGTCCTGGCTCTGATCCCAAAGGAAGCAGTGATCACTGCGGCGGACGCGGTTAGGACTTTGATAAAGAGCGTCTTGGATCACCCATCACCGTTGATATGGGGCAGACTCTTGTGCGTTTCATATTGGGGACTGCGACGGCCGGAAGCAGAGTCTCATGATGTGATCCATCGGTCACTGGCCACTAGGTTACGAAACCAGATAGAAGAATATATGGAAAAGGCAGATCTCCCTGAATTACCCCTCCTCGGCCGGGGACATACTGCTGCTTCTACTAAACCACTCGACCATCTGTAGAAAAGGGTGGCAGCTAAATTCGCTGATGGAGAAATCCGAAGAGCCGTACGAGAGTTGGCGTCAAAAGATGGACAGGCATCTTGCACGGACGAAACCGTTCAAGCTCTTCAGGATAAACACCCCCCGACACCTGATGATCTGGAGATGCCTGATCCTCCAGACGATCTCCTTGCTAGGCTAACATTGGCGTCCCCGGATGACATAAAGCGTGCCATTGCATCGTTCAGGTCCGGATCGGCCGCCGAACTCGATGGCTTGCGTCCAAGTCATCTGCGCGGGTTGGTTGGTCGCACGGCCGCCGAGGCAGGGTAACTCCTAATGAAGACATTGACAGAACTGGTGAATGTTCCCAGAGTGTGTCACCCCTATCTTTTTTGGGGCCACTTTGTGTCCTCTAACCAAAATGGGTGGTGGCATCCGGCCCATTGCAGTAGGGAACACGATGAGGAGGTTGGCTTCAAAGGTCGGCGCTAAACCATTATCACTCTCCCTCGGAAATGAGTTACAACCAGTTCAGCTGGGATACTCTACGAAGGGTGGCTGTGAAGTTGCGGCCCACGCTGCCAGGAGATACATGAAAGATGCCAAACATCGGAGGGTGCTGCTCAAGATCGACATGAGAAATGCTTTCAATTGAATGAGACTAGATTGTTTCCTCAAGGAGGCGTGGGAAAGGGCACCGGGTATGCACAGAATGTGGTTGCAGGCCCACTCCAAGCCGAGCCTGTTAGTCTACAATGATAGGCAGTTGCAGTCTTGTGCAGGAATCCAGCAGGGAGACCCCTTTGGTCCGGCGCTGTTTTCTTTGGGCATTGATGAGGTAGCACGGGGTGTCACCGCGAAATTAAATGTTTTAGTATCTGGACGCTGCTACTCTTGGGGGGGTCTCCTGAGCAGGTAGTGGAAAATCTGAGGAGGCTGGTCACGGGACTGG
Organism: Gammarus roeselii; assembly: GCA_016164225.1. NCBI lineage: Eukaryota > Metazoa > Arthropoda > Malacostraca > Amphipoda > Gammaridae > Gammarus > Gammarus roeselii. The sequence continues at coordinate 12,486 of SDVV010010637.1, forward strand.
AGGTCAACAGCGAAAAGTGCGAGCTGACCATCTTAAACCACGCTTCCCAGGAGAACATTGATCAAACGTACGACATGTTTCGCGAGTGCCTTCTCCGTGTCAAGGTGGTCCCCGCGGGCAGTGCTACTTTTGTGGGAGCCCCAATACAAGAAGACGGCATCCTAGTTGCCATCAGGGACAAACACAAAGATTTGGAGCTAATGTCAAAACGATTGGTCATGCTCGATAATCACCAAGCATTCACTGTGCTCAATAACTGTTTATCTCTCTCGAAGCTTCAATACGTCCCAAGAGCTTCCCCGCATAAAGGCAGATCGATGAACTAGAGATCTTCGATCAAACCGTTCATCAGACTCTAACACACATAACCAATGTATCAATTGATGGGACTTCCTACACCCAAGCAGCTCTCCCAGTTAAAAAGGGGGGGGACTCGGAAGAAGAAGGGCGGCAAATATTGCTCTCCCGGCCTTCATTCCCTTTATGCACTCCGCGAGCAACATTGTGGAAGACGTTCTTTCCCGTGTAAACGGTATGGCTGAAGCAGGTGAGCTACAAGGAGCAATTGCTGCGTGGAGCGTGAGGGGACTGGGGGCAATATAACCGGAGATGGAGTTCAAGTCCAAGCAGAAGGGTTGGGACCTGCCGATTGCTGAGGCATGCTTCAATGCATTGTTAAGTGGAGCAGATCAAGTAGGGGTGGTACGCCTGGGGCAGCCTCCAGAAGGGAAACTGGTCATTGACTGCACGCCGTTCCGGTGTCATCAATCGGCACTCATCTGGACCCAGACACTCTCCGGTTGTCTGTCGCTCTTCGTCTTGGAGCGGTCATTTGTGAACCGCACACCTGTCTGTGCGGAGACCGGGTTGATGAGATGGGTCTGCATGACATGTCATGCCGCTACAGTGCTGGTCGTCATCCGAGACACGCAGCTCTGAATGACATTGTGAAGGGGGCTTTGCAGACGGCAGGCATACCATGCTTGCTTGAGCCCGTTGGTACTGATAGAGATGTTCGGCGCCCACATGGCATCACTACATTCCCTTTCCGAAATAGCTCTGGTGGAAATGAGGCTCGAATCAAATCAAATCTTTCCGATATGGCAAGAGTCTCTGCTGGGACAACACGAGCGTCGACACATTTGCAGAGACTCGCCTTCATAATAGTGCAGTGGCTTCGGGATCAGCCGCTAGCGAAGCTGAGCGCCGCAAGCGAGTTAAATATAGGACCTTGCCAGGCGTTTTCAGTTTGAGCCTATCGCTATAGAAACCGCAGGCAGCGATGGAGAGACTACATCCAAGATTATACAAGAGCTAGGCCATCGTCTGGTTGAGGCAACGGGAGAACCTAGGGAACCCCTGTGGTTCCGGCAACGTTTGAGCTGGCGGTGTAGCGAAGGAATGCCACGAACATGATGTCCTCTGGTATCGTAAATCAACAGGAGAGGTTTTAGTGGGTGGGAATGTCGTTCCAAACCCACACTGTTGTGACTTTTCACTTCATTACGTAGGAAATTTGCTCTACCTCAGGGTTGTTTATTTGTCAATTGTCGATTTTAATTTAAACTCATGTATTACTAAATCTACAAGAAAAATTTATTACAAGTTTACAAGTGACAGCTGAGTACTATTTTTACGTGGAACCGACTTCTTCTTGTAAACTTTGAAGTCATTTGACCCATGTATACAAATAAACATTCTTTAAAAAAAAGAGGGTACAGGCAACACTTGCCTCACAACAATTCAATATTAACTCCAGAAGTGTCTAAACCTAGTCTGGAACTGGGCTTCTTAAAAACTGATTCAGATTCCCGCTCTCCAAACCAAACATCAGAATTTTTTCCTCGTGCCCGGTTTGCACCTGAAACCAGCCCTAACGCGGCACAACACACCTCTAGTATGTAGAGAATCGATAAAGTTCCTGGTCTTGTGTGGGAACCTAAACTCACATGGCGATCACACATTACAGCCCTGGAGACCCGCTGCAAAAGGTCAACGAGACTTATCCTCTCGGTAACGTCCTTGATTTTCAGTGCCGATATGTACTTCGGCATGACGTTGTTCAGAACATCAATACATTCAGGCATAGACCATGGAACGGTTGTTTACGGTTGAGAAGCCAAAACTACTCTCGAACTCCGCTCGATCATAGCAAACAATGCTATGCGCATCAAAACCGGCGCGTTCCGTCCCACTTCCGTCAAATCCCTGAACCTGCTAGCCAACAAGCGTCTGCTTCCTCTCCGGCGAGACCAACTACCACTATAATACTTTAAGACTAAGAGCCTACTTAACAACCCTAATCCACCGCCAGTAAACCCAGATTTGAAAATATACCATAATGCAATAATTCGAGAAACAATATTTAGAAGAACGCCGTATATACACTGACTGCTCCAAAACCGCTGACGGGGTGGGGTCTGCCTCCGTGAATATGAGGTTTAAATTAAATCAAAGTCCGTGTACGGGGCAGAAGCACGGTTGGCCACTCTCCCGCAAGAAATTTTAGTTTTCTTGATAGGGAAGTACGCACTCAAAGCAGGAATCTCGATTCCAAGAAAAGGCCGCCTGCCCAAATACGTCGTCTTCTCAGACAGTCGGAGTGTCTTCACACTCAACTCGGAACTCAGCCTGATGATCACCTCTCTCTGTGCAAAATGCCACCTGTCTGAGACTGGTCAGGCGGTCGAATTGTACTGGATCCCTGGTCACGCGGGAATTAAGGAAAATGATCTCGAAGATTATTTATTACCATGCTAGTCTACGATGATTGGTTCCCCATCATCTACGCCCATACAACATCTCGATGGAACGATTTATGGCAGCGAGTGGACAAAATTGCTTGCAGTCAAATCCTCGGTTGGAATATGGGGGAACCTAGTTCTACATTAAAAATGACCAATTATTCATCAATCGTTTGTGAACCGGTCACACATGGATAAAACACCATGCCTCTGTTGCCACCAGGTGGCAATCTGCGTGAAACACTCACTGATGGATTGCAACGCACTCGCGGCGCCCCGACGAGTCTTCTTAAAATCCACCATGCAACCTACGAAGCTTATACTAACCGACCTAACCTACCGGAAAAGCTAATCGCTTTTGGAAAACATCCTGGCCTACACGAAACTGGGAAAACCGAAAGCCGGTGCAGGCGGGGTGGTCTTTTTACTCCACAATGTACTATGGCATAATCAAAATAACACAGCAACGATAAATTGTTAGCAGAGATACGTAGAAACATTTCCAGTCTGAGTATTAATCATGTATTATTATTATTCAATCATTTACTTCTATCGTCGAGCAATGGGTTTTCAATACTTAGGTTTAACACATCATACTTAGTTTGCAAATGCCCTATTTGAATTAGCGAAACTAGAGATAAGAAATTAATTTGTGACAGCACATCTCGTGTCGGCGGCCGGTTTGTAGCTACTTCATTTTGCAAAACATGATTCACAATATGTGCTATTGATAATCTTATAAACTAATAATTTTAGGTAATAAACACGTGGGATTGGGATTGACAAATCCAAAATGAATACATCACAGCTCATTTCTTGTGGGCGGCTGGCTCCGCCTGCATGGAACCGAATGGAATTCACAATATACCATCATACATGGGCATTCATGTATATAAATGTACATATACAAGTACACATACATACGCGTACATACCTACATAC
>SDVV010010639.1:0-16170 GCA_016164225.1 Gammarus roeselii
GTGTATCGCTAGTCTCGTGTATCGCTAGTCTCGTGTATCGCTAGTCTCGTGTATCGCTAGTCTCGTGTATCGCTAGTCTCGTGTATCGCTAGTCTCGTGTATCGCTAGTCTCGTGTATCGCTAGTCTCGTGTATCGCTAGTCTCGTGTGTCGCTGGCGATTGTTGTTGGTACATCAATAATTCATTCGTTCCCTATTCGCGAATAAATATTCATGACCAACCATTCAAAGGTATTTCTAACTAGACGAAGCTTTATATTATTGAAAACGAACGATGCATGTCTGTCATCTGACAGTTGAGTTTCATAATGATCGTCAACGATTACAACTGTTCAAATCGCAAATGTAATTGTTAACGCTGAAGACAACAAATAAAATCAAATAAAATCTCTCCCACTAGGAAACGAAGTAATTGGTTGTCATAACAAGCAAATTATATTTTATTAAGTAGTTCGTCAATATATTAGGACTTACTTTCCTTGCCATCAACAATCATATGTTTTTTTTTGCGGATAAATCCAATTGATGCATTCATCCGAATTACATTAATCCAATTGACGCATTCATCCGGATTACAATAATCCAATTGATGCATTATCCGGATAACATTATACCATTTGATGCATTCATCCGGATTACATTATTCCAATTGATGCATTCATCTGTATTATATTAATCCAATTGATGCATTCATCTAGATTATATTAATCACATTGATGCATTCATCCGGATTACATTAATCCAATTGATGCATTAATCCGGATTACATTAATCCAATTGATGCATTCATCCGGAATACATTGCGCGTACGCATTTTTAAATCTGGCGACCATATTTAAGCGCGTACACGTGTAGTCTTACCTGGATCTCTTTGTGAGCAAAAACTGTTGTATTAAAATGACCAGTAATATTTTATGAATGATTGAACTTCTAAATCAGCAGCAGTTCCTTATTAGAAAAGCGTATACAAAAACATCACCAATATACTCTCTGAAACATAATTTTGAAACACAATTTTTGACGACAGAACATGGAATCCTTAGGATGAGGAACATTGTTGTTCCATATCGACAATACGGACGATGCGCACACGGAAACGAATCCTCACAGATTTCACCCTATCCCTCATAAATTGCCGCTCCCCATCCTGCCTTGTCCGTAGCTGTTGCAAAACGTCATAATAAATCCATCATCCGAGCCCCTACCACCGCAGGTGTTGGCGCCGGTGCGCTGCACGCTCGTAAACTGGCTCGTCAAGGTGAACCGGCAGCTCCAGTTCGGATCAGAGACCGTGTTCCTCGCGGTCAACTTGCTGGACCGTTTCCTGGCCTGCTCAGCCATCGCCAGCGACTGCGCGCAGCTCCTCGCCGTCTGCTCGCTTTTCGTCGCAGCCAAAATGGTCAGTCTTGGGTAGATGTCTGCATGCGATCACTTTTAATTTCATATTTTCGGAGTTTTCATTTCATCTGCAGGCTATGCAATTTTATGAGAGATTGTTTCGTGTTGCACGTCATTCTCACAAAACTCCAGGAAATAAAAGTATTCACACTTATTCAGATAACGAATTATTCATGGAAATATACTTTGATATAGAGACAAATGATAAAGTAAATTTGCGTTTCGTCAGTGAGGGACACATTTTTTTTTTTTTCACCTGAGGAATTATAATATAAATGAATTACCGATCACTTCCTCTAAATTATCCACTTCACGAGGAAAGTTTAAGATCTTGCATTGAAAAAGAGTTTGTGATCAATATCGATGTTGCAAATATCGACCTATACGGGCGTTTTGAAGAATAACTGCGAAGGGCAAATGGCTGAGCTGTGAAATGTATTCCCTAGGACGGAGATAGAGTTCTTGATTATAAAAAAAATTCTACACTTGTGGTGGAAAATGTCTTTGTCACGAAGTCCTAATAAATACAAGCCTCTGATATTAATCGATATTTTGTAATGTATTTGAACACTTGTCCAACGTTCAATCTGAATAAGCTCATTATTTACCACATCTGACTGCCTGCCTCTGAGGGCTGTGCCGTTGCATGTGTCGGTTGGTCAGTCAGAATCTCGCAATTCAGATCAAAATTCAATCTGTCGCCATTCTTGTACATTATATTGTTAAAAAAACACAACCAGAGCATCACTGTCGTTGGGAATTAGATAAGTTGTTTGTTAGACATTGCATTCCTTCCATTCCAGTCTTCAGTCCACGCTGTACAGGACACGCGTTTCGACGTTAGTTCAAGCCATTTCATATCCAATGGCTTCCGTCAGAATTTCGGTAATTCAAATTGCCAGCCCAAAGGAGCTACTTATAGTCGGGGCATGCTTGCATCCGTCTGTCCCATTTACACGCCAACATAAGACAAATTTTATGACCTCGTCTTTACAAGCAGGGATTTTGATGATTTAACTCTATAATTGATGAACCCCTACCGAGAAATCAACGTCGTTCAACTTTTTAATTCTAACTTCCAATGTTCAGTTCTGAATAACTTTATTGATTTTGTCCTTCTCATGAAAAAATATTAGATATCACTATCACCAGATGCAGATTTTCACGCCGTTCAAACCGGAATTCAGTTTCGTTCATCCAAACCAACTTTGTCTTGGAATTCTTCGCATTGTACCTGTATTCGATTGTGCTCTGCCAAGTCCACGAGGTTTGACTTTGGCGGTCTGGTCCTCCATTTTCGTTGGTTAATATTCTACTTACGTTCCTATCTTTCGGCCCATGGCATTGGAGTTCATTACCAGCGCACTCGGCTTGTTCACATGTTTGCGCGTACCGGATTTTAGTCGTCAGTTCTCGTCCTTCACATGGTTTAACCAGTTGCATAACCGGATCATATTTACACTGCCCTCATTGAAAATGGAATTGTATTCGTTTATGGAGCTTTGTAGATGACCGTAATTCACTTGTGGAACTATAACACTGAATAGAAAAATTCTGTCAGAGTCGTTTCTCCCATTTTGTATACCCTCTTAAGTGCTCCTAGCAAAGTGCCTGAAGTAAGGCCTGGTCTCGCTAAACTGGTGTCCTGCTAATAAGAAGACATTGTTCATTCCAGCCTCGAATAAATGCTTTAATTGGTCTCTCTCGCAAAGACTGGAAGCTGATTAAATTTACGTGGAAAATAGCGTCTTGAGCGAATTGGTTGCCACCCAAACTGACATTTCTCTGTCATCAGGTACGGATTCTTATCTTGTAGTGTTAGTTGGTATTCTGCATGTATAAGTTCAGACTTACCAACACAATTAGAGAAGGTGAACATTCTATAACTTTTGATTTAAAAAAAATCCCTGAGTTTTCGCTTTGTCTAAATTTTTCAGTAATTTTTATTCCTGGGTTCCAATACGTTCCTAATAAAGTTAGTGAAACGACATAGAAAATGATCACTGACCTACTATTCTGGTTTGAATAACATTATTTTTTCAAACATTGTTACTGTTTTCTGTAAATCATTTTTTTTAAATTGAAACTAGATTGTTTAATATAATAACTGAATAAGCGGAGCATTTGATTTGACCGTGGGATGTCATCACATAGACGATATGTTGACAAAAAATTATATCTGGGAAAACACTACGAACGTGGAAGTATACATGAGCAAAACAACGTTTTTCCTAATAGATGAAAGAAACCCTGGACAAAACCATGATATGTAAGAATATGGTTGCTTGAAATTCAACCATTCCGGTTGCAAACACTTCTGAAAACCTAAGACAATCTACTTCATTCGAGTCACCTCGCGAACTCGCGAAGCAATGAATGGTTCGAATCTTTGTGAAGAAAAAATTCATGATGATGAGATGATGTCAGAGCCGGCAACTAATTTTTTTCATGTCCGGTGACCAATTGAATCCGTTAACATGACATTCAAAAAATGACGATCATCGAGACCATTGTGAAATTTTGACGGAGTGCCTACGCTAAGATTCGATTTGGTTTAGAGCAATCCAGTGGCAATCAGATCGTAACCGAAGTGACCGGACTATTTCGTAAACTAGGTCTGAAGATCTGAAGGGTCTGTTAGTACCGCATCACGCAATAAGTTGAGCTGCACAAACTGCAGAGCCTAGAAGACCTCAAGCAGAGGAACAATGATAGAGTACGTGGAGTTGTCAATGACTTTTCATGTATGTCAGGCAGAGAATTACATAGTTCGAATGTAATATAAAGTAGGTTTTCGTTATGCACCAATACAGAGAACATATCAATCAAAAATTAACGTTTCGACCTTGCAATCTGCTCGAAAATTGTCACTATTTTCTAGCTCTGCGCGCTTCGGATCAACCAATTTTCGGCAAGACCCATTTCCATGTCTGATTAAGTATATTTCCGGCTCTTTCTATTTCCAGTTCTACCTATTTTAAGATCAACCTATTTTAAGCTCAACCTATTTTTAGCTCAATCTATTTTAATCTCAATCTATTTTAAGCTCAACCTATTTCAAGCTCAACCTATTTTAAGCTCAACCTATTTTAAGCTCAACCTATTTTAAGCTCAACCTATTTTAAGCTCAACCTATTTTAAGCTCAACATATTTCCTTCTCTACCTATTTCCGGCTCTACCTATTTTCGGTCTACCAATTTCCGGCTCTACCAATTTCAATTTTTTTTCCCTTCATCAGCTACCTATCGCGTGAAAACTGTATGGTGATGATCACATTTCAAGCCTCATCCATTTTCTAATCGAGTGTGTTTAACATCGAAGAAAACATGAACCTTTCTCCATACTACACAAGTCGACAAGTTTCATACATTTTTCACCGTTCAATATCTCTCTAAAACTTCCTAACGACGATCGCTAAATTTTCGACCGAGTTTCACTATTGTATGGATTCTGTAGGCAGAAGACGGCGACTGAACTTTACTCATCAACAAGTAGCAATTCGGCTTCTTATGCAGTTCGCGGTAAGCTATAAATAATTTTAACGTAGCATACGCTACGATGTTTTCTGAGAGCTCCATCCGTGGAAGGACCGGGCGAAGTTTTAATTAGTTATATCCTGAGGGTAGCCTGTGATGGGTGGAAGAATTCATCCGGATTATGCGTATTAGGTGGTTTCTTAGAGTACAGACTAAACTTCATTCGCTGTTGATACGAGCTTGAGCTTATGCTTTCAGCTGTCAACGCCGGGAAGATTTGGTCGAAACATCTGGAATCGATAACTGTTCATGAGAGGGTAGAGTCATTATTTAAAAATGATAGTTGTCACGTGAAAATTTGGGTCTCTAGTGCCCACTTAATTTAATTAGGAGAATATTTCTGTCTGAAAAAAAATATACTTTCTGAGTAAATCAATAAGAAAATTAAAATATCTGAAATAATGCGCTTCATGTTGCGTTCACGATGAAATGTTATAAATCACTTAGTAAAATAGGCTCTCGAGAATCGTGACTTTGAAACAAGCAACAAATAAATGCCGTTGTAATCGAAAAAAATTAAGATATACGGCAAAATTTTCCATATTCGGAAGTATACTTGGATTGAATTAAGTTGACTAGATTTGTTTGCACTTGGCTATACCCCGAACAATTCATGATTGCAGATAAATGTAGTAAGCTTCTTCATGCATGGTAGGATTTCTAAACCAACTTGTAAATCCTTTGAAATCTTTTGAATATATCCAACGCGCATATGGCGTCGAATTTTCTCCTTCTGTACTATAAAATGTAAATTTATGTAGATATATCTACAGGCATACCCTCTCATGGCCGAAACAGTTAACCCAAAAATGGTTTGCACGAATGGCATCTCAGACGGAAAAAATATTCGGCCTGAAATGGCCCTTGTTAGATGTTATAAAATTATACGTCGCCTCACTCTGATAGATATATGAACACAGTCGTACGTGTTTCACCGCATGCCTCGTCATTCAGATTGTTCCACACCCCAAACATTACCAATGTCCTTGAGGGATGGTCTGTCCGGATTTTCACATGCAAACATTCGTTGGCTAAGCAGGATTTCCTTGCCTAGTACCAATAAGTTAGATCCCCCAAACTTTATTCCTTCTCGTCCTGTTAGGCTCCGTCACTTGAGTGCTGTATAATCAGTAACTTGAGTCATTTGGGGGGTAATTTGTCGTCGGTTTCCCAGAGTCTTGAAGAACTGGTCGGTCTAAGGAACTCTAATCCGCGTGAAACTGCATGAGAGGGTCGTTCTGTCCTATCGCCTCCGGCAGGTGTCGAAAACATTATTACGGCTTTTAATTTTATGTTTCTTCAACGGATATTATAGTACTTTGATAGTTGTTGATGAAAATTATATTTTCCTAACTGTAAATTTTAAACGCATCACAAATCATGATGGGACTCAAAATCCTAATTTATATTTTCATTTTATATGCTAGATCAATTAAAATCTCCTATCAATGATTAAAAATCGCAAATACTACGAATTTTAACAGTGGCTTCTCCACTGACAACCTCTGCCATTGTTACAGGGATTCCATCTGCTGAGAACTACACTCAGATACTAGAGTGTACCGATTACTTGTACTTTTATTCTGCCTCGGCTTTCCGTAGAGCTCCTATCGCTGATCTTATCGCTCCCAAGGGTGCACTGTCAGCCAACCTACTCGGTTATTCAAATGCCTATCTGGGGTTGGAAATGAAAAGATTCCGGGAATGCTCTCGTGTTTGGGGAATGTTGTTAGTGGGAGTTGGGTGATAAAACTCGCGTTTGTTGGAGCTGCTCATCTGAAACTGGTCCAAAACGAATAAATTATTAGCTGGATAATTTTGACGCGAACCCCTAACTTTATACAAGCTGTGTATTACTTGAATTTATTTATCTCACGGATATGCGACGGGGCTAACAAAACTGACATCAAGCAATCAAAATGCAACTTTTACATATAGTTTGAATTTGAAAAATCAGATTGAAGATGCTTCTGGGTAATTCGAGTAATCAAGCGTTAAAGACATTGATGAAGGCAGAGGTACATAGTTTAACCACGTACGTTCTCTTCGGGGTCGTTCTTCGGTTGCCAAATACGATAACGGAATAATGATTATTTATTTAATAATTTTCATCATATGGTAATAGACTTCACCAATTCTTTATGGACTCTTTGCACATTTCCGAGCATGCAAGGAATATTATGGCGTTTACATTCTTTTCCATTTCATCTATTTTTAAACTGCTTTCTTTTCATAGTGTTTTTGCAACTACCTTCAGTTATCTTAGGTTCAAATGGTTTTTCTTTCCAGTACTGAGAAGATGCAACTTAAATGGTCTTTTAATGAACTTCCGGCTTCAGTAAGACCATAAGAAAAATCATCGTTTATGAATGTCAACAATTTCAGATGATGAATATAAAAGAATTAGATCAATGCCTCGTGTTGCTGAAGACATGAAATCCGGTTAGCGTTGACTTCAAAAACAGGAGGTTTTAAAGATCTGCTCCCTTGCACGATTGAATATTTCTATCTTCGGCGTGAAACATGAACTTCTCGATGCTTGAGAATTTTTCACTTGAGGAAAAATCCGTTTGATTGGTTTTTCAGCTACTGAACGTTGTAAGCCGTTCGCTCTGCGTGGAGTATACATTACCAGAACCACTGATCTAAAAGAAAGTTAGGCAGTCGGTAACTATGATCTGATATGCTGACAGCATTTGGGTGGATGGATGATTATTCATGGATGGATGATTATTCATTAACACTTAATTTCAGTATTTTATGATTTCTTATTCGTCGGCTCTATTATTTTTGCGCACCTTTTTCATGGCGATCAATTTTTGATTAGTTATATAATTTTGTATCGATAGACACCCGCAGGGGCCCTAGGTGGACTATGCGGTGTGTTAGTTAGTCTAGTCCAACCTACGGTGGGAGAATTTGTGCTTTCCCAGGCGACTATTAAATGTTCGAGGACAGCTAGGCGTTTTGATAGCTAAATGGTGAAATAATGTTGATGTTGATTCTAGAGAGTGGAATGAATAGCACTGTGCGTGGAGGGGACGAGGCGAGTCGAGGCAGTTTGAGGCGAGTGGAGACTAGTCGACTGACAAGGCAACGAGTCGAGACGAACCGAGGCTGGTTGAGACTAGGTGACCCTGGAATGGGAGGTACTCGCGAGATCCGCGGGACTCGAGGGACCCGTGAGTTTCGGGAACCCAGGGGACTTGGAAGACCAGGAGGATTGGGGGGGACCTACTTGGACCGTTCCGGGGCACTTTGAGACACCCTTCAGACCCTTTGGGACCCCCTTGAAAAATTTTGGGACACGCTTGAGGCCCCTCTGAACCCTGGGACCCCTACTTCCTTCTCCCCATGCTGTGAAACCCATACACAGACAAATGTAAGTATGTCAAATATTTGAGCATAACAATTAATTATTACAGTCCGCGGATTACTGGCACAGAGGGCGAGGGTCGCGTCGAGGCTGGTCTAGGTGCGTCGAGATCAGTTGAAACATGTTGAGGAGAGTCGAGTTGGTCGCGACGAGCCGGAACTGGCCGAAATGATTAAGACAGGCCAAGATGAGCTGAGACGAGAGACCCGGGAGCTCGGGGGACCCTGTGGACCTGGGTTACCTTACGGGTTTCGTCGGGCTCTTTTGAGACCCGAGGTACCTCTGCCACCCCACTCTTACCCTAAAATGCTCGAGTGAAATATTTTATTATTACAGTCCACATGATTACAAGCGCAGAGGGGAAGAGCCACGTCGAGGCTTTTCGAGGTGCGTCGAGATCAGTAGAAACATGTTGAGGCGAGTCGAGTTGGTCGCGACGAGCCAAAACTGGCCAAATGATTCCAGACGAGCCAAGACGAGCTGAGATGAGGGGTCTTGGGGGACACGGGGAGCTAGGGAAGACCCGGTGGACTTGGGTTACCCTCCGGTATTCATCGGGCTCTTTTGGGACCCAAGTGACATATGCCCCACCACCCTATCCCCTTGAACAAAGAGTGCAAAATCAAAAATCAGAGCAGTTTTTCTGCTCATGACAAACCTGCCCATACTTCTTCACGATCGACAATTTTGTCATGTAATATAATGCTGATGTTTTTGTATGGGAGTTCCTGTTTGTGATTTTGTGAATGGGTGTTTTTCTTCTGTGTGCTCGCTTGCGTGTGCACAAACCATATGTAGTTTCTGGGGTGACCTGGACTGCGTAGCTATAAAATCATGCGACGCGGTGTGGTAGGAGTTGCTCTAATTCGTGACGCATAGACCTTGTACCAATTTCGACGAAACTGTCTGTGCGCACTGTCGCGAGTTCATATGACTTTTGGAGTTCTGAGTGGATGGAGGCGGGGATTCGTTTTGTCTTGAGTCCTTCTCATACCTGAATAAAAAAATTGTACCCCTACCTAACTTGACCGAGTAGCTGTGAACATTGTGTTGCGTTGCTGTCGGAGCTGTCTTTGTCCGTGTAGCCGAAAACCTTTTACCAGTCTAAACGATGACTGACACCTGTGCGCCCTAGCGTGCGTACATATTACTATTGAAGTTCTAAATGATAGGAAGCGGAGATCCGTTTCGTCTAAGAGTTTTTCTTGTGCGCACCAGCCTGCGTCTGACATTGCTAGAATTTACAAATTTTTATAACTTTACCAGCGTGTTTTTTTTTGCATGCTGAGGAGTGAGAGCCTACTGGAATCCATTATAATCGAGCCCGACGGGGGAGCCTGTAATGACTCGCGTTGAGGCTCTGGTGGAACTGAGAATCAAATCAAACTGACAGCAACATTTGACGTGCTGATCGACATGCCGATAAAATTCTTACTTCGAACATGAACATAAGAGCTTATTAACGTTGAACTAATATTGTAGAGCAAAATATTTTTTTTAATGTAAGTGGTTTCACAAAACTCTTCTTCACCCATTAGCTTTTCTGGCTCGAAACGATGAGGCATCTTTAATTATTATTGGGTTCGAATGTAATATTACTCATATAAACAACGAACAACATAAACCGAGCTTCACGTTCCTGTTTTTACATTTGATTTGTCCAAAATCGATCTTCAAACTTGGCAACTTTTTCTGCCGTTGCACATCACGCTCTATCAGAGTGATGCTTCCCGAAACGCTTAGGCTTTGTCAATAATGCTTGGATTGCAACATCGATCTTCAAACTTGGCAACTTTTTCTGCCGTTGCACATCACGCTCTATCAGAGTGATGCTTCCCGAAACGCTTAGGCTTTGTCAATAATGCTTGGATTGCAACATCGATCTTCAAACTTGGCAACTTTTTCTGCCGTTGCACATCACGCTCTATCAGAGTGATGCTTCCCGAAACGCTTAGGCTTTGTCAATAATGCTTGGATTGCAACATCGATCTTCAAACTTGGCAACTTTTTCTGCCGTTGCACATCACGCTCTATCAGAGTGATGCTTCCCGAAACGCTTAGGCTTTGTCAATAATGCTTGGATTGCAACATCGATCTTCAAACTTGGCAACTTTTTCTGCCGTTGCACATCACGCTCTATCAGAGTGATGCTTCCCGAAACGCTTAGGCTTTGTCAATAATGCTTGGATTGCAACATCGATCTTCAAACTTGGCAACTTTTTCTGCCGTTGCACATCACGCTCTATCAGAGTGATGCTTCCCGAAACGCTTAGGCTTTGTCAATAATGCTTGGATTGCAACATCGATCTTCAAACTTGGCAACTTTTTCTGCCGTTGCACATCACGCTCTATCAGAGATGCTTCCCGAAACGCTTAGGCTTTGTCAATAATGCTTGGATTGCAACGATTCCCGTCCTCGTCGGCTTTCTTCCTGAAATTCATTTGTTTCTTGTCAGAGTAGATAACAGAACTTTGCCATAGTGTGGCTCGTTTTCTAATTGACTTATGGAAATAGCACTGCACGCCCTGTTCATAAGTCGTACTTAAAAATTCTATGGCTTCGGTATTAATAAATGTAATGATCATATGCAGATCGCCACTTGTTTTTTTCGCTTGAAAAAAATAGATTATTCACAATATGAGTTCTGAACTAACTTTATTTCATGTCTTGATGTAGACTCCCTTCAAAATTGGTGTTTCAAAGTATTGAAACTTTGCCAATACTTGGTGGATTTGGAAGATTCATGGATAAAGAAAAATGCGATATCATTTATGTTGAGCTCCACGGCAACTTAAAAAAAAATATTATTGTGCGTTTTCTATACGGCTTTTACGCGAATTATGCTTCAATATGTTATGGCTTTGTCAATAGAAGTAGAGTTGAATATTTTGTTGCTAACAAAACAGCCATCAGCGGGGCTACATGTGAGATTTGTTTCATTTTTTTAAATACCTCTGAACTTGATTGGTCAAGGACTTGCGATTGAGCTGGCGCATTCTGTCTTTAATTGAGGCCAGATATACGTTAATATTTTTTTGAAAAACAGTAGCTGTTATTTCGCCTTGGTTTACGCCAATAGTTAACTATTTGAAAATAACATCGTTGCAGGAGGATCCAGACACTCTTTACGATATTCAGAAAAATGCACATTGAAGTTGATATTTTTTCTTGGCCATTTTTTAGTCACTCAAAAATTAAAATCAATTATCCAGTAATCTGAATATGTTGCCGTTATTTAATTGTTCTCCATTCTTAATCAGCTCTTTCTTGATAAATATTTTATTATAGCGCAATATTTTTTCGTCAATACGAATCCAATATAATTATGGTGTCCATGAACTGGGCACATGTTGCAATTCACGTAACCAATCAAATTTCCATAATCCTCTTTCACGCAAGAAAAACACAACTAATAAGATTCATTTGCCAATATTTCGAAGGCAACGCAAATTTGTAGCAATGGTGTTTTATACATTTTTTATCAGCAAAGCAAAGTAAGAGTAGACGATCCACTGAACAAATATGAGCATTCAAAGATCTAGAAGTGATATAATTTGAAAGGGGAGTATAGATTGGAATACACGTAGTATGAGTCTGTTTGCCTCCCGGCGGAAATGTGCAGTGCATCTCCTTGCAAGGAAAACCCAGTCCTCAACCATAGCTATTCATCGAACTCCGAGACTCCGGAGTTCCATAAAGTTGGTCTTTTCTCAGACTCGGTGTGTTGAATCGCAAATTAACCAATTACTAATTTTTTCACGATCCGTTAATTTCTGAACGTGTTCTAACACTACTCAAATCACACAGCATTCTTTCCAAATTGTTCAAACGGAAGTTGTAATTTCAGCCAAAGAGTTCCTCCAAACCCTCTTTGTAAGCGTGGCAATGAAAGCCATTAGCGCCCTGCCGCCCTTTACTTTTCTAAAGGCTCCAATATTCATAAGAACAGCTCTGCATTTGCACGTGAAAGGTGGAAACACAAAAATCTCTACGCGTTTCATCAGCCAAAACTGTGATTTGCATTTCAAATATAAATATCCTCCTTCCTTTCAGAGACTTCTATCCTACCCTCTCTCTAGAATAAAATTAAACTAGTCAATAATTTAAGGGAAGTTGTGAATACTTTTTTTCAATATATTTTTAACAAATTACTACGAATATTTGGTGTCGTGTTGGAGGAGTATTTTACTAGCAAAGTTCAGTGGAAAATTTGCTCTGCCGTCATGGCAAAATATTTATTCGGAGTCACACTGGGATAAAATCGGGCTATGAATAATTGGAGCTTCATAAATTTGCTTATAACGATTTATCTCGAATGGCAATCAAAATTACTCGAATATGTTGAAAAGTATGATAGGTACTTTGATAAATGTTCGACCACATCAGTGAAGGAAATGTGTTCTAATGTATGGTGTCGTTTACTCTGACGACAGACGGCCACATCGGTGAAGGAAATGTGTTCTAATGTATGGTGGCGTGTACTCTGACGACATACGGCCATATCGTTGAAGGAAATGTGTTCTAATGTATGGTGACGTGTACTCTGACGACATACGGCCATATCGTTGAAGGAAATGTGTTCTAATGTATGGTGACGTGTACTCTGACGACATACGGCCATATCGTTGAAGGAAATCTGTTCTAATGTATGGTGACGTGTACTCTGACGACATACGGCCATATCGTTGAAGGAAATGTGTTCTAATGTATGGTGACGTGTACTCTGACGACATACGGCCATATCGGTGAACAAATTTGCAGAGGGACTAGACAAATAAAAATCCTTCACCGAAGCCAATTAATTACTAAATAATGCTATTGAAGATCAAACAGTAACATATTAAGAATGCTATCGGCATGTCTTGTAAGCAAACCACCCGTGTACATGTACTTAGAACATGAGACTTCCGAACGAAGATCATTGTTTTTCAGTGATCGAAAGCCTGATGCTAATTGAAATTCAATAATATTGCGACTCATCCCGCCATCAAGATAAATTACATTCATGAATCCCTCTACCAACTGATCGAGTTACAAGTCTCGCCCTCATAGCTCGACTTCCACATCTGGTATGGTTTCAAGTCTTCATCTTCGCCCGTCGTCTCCATCAGACATTGGTACGAGTTTCCATCATCGCTCGTCTTTTTTTCATCTGATAAGGTTACAGGTCTCTCTATTAACGCCGTCTTCTAACTGTTGAGGGTTTCTGGTCTCTCAATCTTCGCCGTCTTTTATCTGTTGAGGGTTTCTGGTCTCTCTGAACTCACCCGCATTCTTTTTATGATAGTCTCGAGTTTTCATCATCGTCCGTCTTTTTCATATAATTGGGTTACAAATCTCCATCATAGCCCGTCTCCCCCATCTGATTCCGTTAGGAGTCTTCATCATAGCCCGTCTCCCCCATCTGATCCCGTTAGGAGTCTCCATCATAGCCCCTCTCCCCCATCTGATCCCGTTAGGAGTCTCTATCATAGCCCGTCTCCCCCATCTGATTCAGTTAGGAGTCTCCATCATAGCCCGTCTCCCCCATCTGATCCCGTTAGGAGTCTCCATCATAGCCCGTCTCCCCCATCTGATTCCGTTAGGAGTGTCCATCATAGCCCGTCTCCCCCATCTGATTCCGTTAGGAGTGTCCATCATAGCCCGTCTCCTCCATCTGATTCCGTGAGGAGTCTCCATTTTAGCCCTTCTTCCCCATCTGATTCCGATAGGAGTGTCCATCATAGCCCGTCTCCCCCATCTGATTCTGTGAAGAGTGTCCATCGAAGCCCTTTTTCCCCATCTGATTGGGTTTATAATCTCCACCGTAGCCCGTCTTCTTCATCTGATGAGTTCAGAGCCTCCATCATGGTCCGCCTTCCTCTCCTGATAGGGTTATGAGTCTCCAGCCACTCTCCTTTTTTTTCTTCCTAGTCCTTCCTCGAATAAGTCTTGTCGAGCTGCGAGGGCGGTTTACTGGCGCCTTTTATCGCTTCTGAAGATCGCTGGGGCGTTGCTGAGACTAAACCATTGTTTGCTCTGGCGAGCTTCGCCCGCTTTGCAATCTTCTTGGCAAGGCGCTGCAAGCGGCTGGGAAGGCTTCCAGCAAAGAACACATCTCAGAGTCGGGTTGCTTGCGGTGGTGGAGAGAGGGCAAGAAAGAAAATATTTGGTACACGACATCACGGCGCTTTGAAATATGATATTTCAATTTTTATTCCTGGTTGGAATAATATGCGACGAAAGTTTTAACTGAAATCCCACATGTCTGAATGCACAGTCATATATGCGGATATGTAAATGACTGATAACTGCAAATGTTGGCAGACTATGGTATTTATAAGCGGTAATCATTGTGCACATTTATTTGTAGTATTTGCAATTTCTTTGGCCCAAAACGGATACAACTCAAATGAATTATTTCTGTATTCAAAAACTACTCTAGTATGACCTGAAAAAAAATACATCAATAATTACGAAAATTTGTATCAAGTCGGCTTGGATAATTTTTTGGAGAATGGAGAAAAAATTGTGCTATTAATTTTGCATGTATAATAATTTATATGCAACATAGATATGGATACATATGTTCATCAGCAACGAACTGACGGATTAATATTTTTCTCATACACAGTCAAAATTAATATCCAAAGTAATATGATACACATTTTTGTAATGGTTGATGCACGGAAAATATTTCAGGCATACTTGAGTGTTTTGTTAACATTGAAATAACTCATTAGAGTTGTTTACGTTTTTAGCCAACGAAATTCCAAGTACTACTAATAAATAGGCACAATTATTACTTATATAAATAACAGAAAAAGGTCATTATCAGCAGTTTTAATAAACGAATAAATTCATTCTAATATCAAGGTTTTCTCTGTCAGCAAAACTTCGGTTGATGACGCAACGTAAAGGTCCTTGATTGAATACCGAAAGTCTGCCCTGTTATTCGATTCATATTAGTTTCTGATAATGAGTCTAATTCACTATAAGCAACTATTGAAAATCAATTTACTCGGAGTGATGACAACACCAGTTTTTTCTAATTAGTTGCAATAAACTTAGAAAAAAATGAAAATATTATTTATTTCCATCAGCAGACCATCGAACACGTTTCCGACCTTTTGATATGTAAACGGGACAAAATGGAGACGACACAAATGGGAAACAATCGCCCAACAGAGCTTGACTATCATGAATGTGTGTTCCAAATGCGTCATGATAGTCTACTAACAAGCTTGGAACTCCTTGTAGAGCCTCTGTGAATAATATTTTCAACCCAGACCGTTGTTAAATCAAAGCTGAACGAGGGGCTCAGCCTTAACGAGTTTCTGTCCTTGCCTAAATTCCTATAATTGAACGTTTGACGACAAATTCAATAAATAAAATTTGTTTAGTTGTTCAGTTTGAATTAGTTAATCCTTTTCTAAATGTAGAAGGATTAATTATTCCTAGTCATGTTGGGGTGGATGGATGATTATTCATTTTTTAGATCATTAACACTTTATTTAAGTATTTTATTATTTCTTCTTGCTTGGGCTCTATTATTTTTCTCTGCCCTTTTTTCATGGTGATAAATTTTGAATTTGTTATCATTATTATTATATGTAGCGAGGTTGGTTGAGAGGAGGTGACCCAGGGAGAGAAGGTCCTCGTGGGATCCGCGGGACTCGAGGACCCGGGGTTTCGGGAACCCGAGGGACTTGGGAGACCAGGTGGATTTGGGGTGGTCCACTTGGATCTTTCTGGGGCCTTTTGGGACTCCCTTGAGACCCTTTGGGAGCCTTTTGAGAAACTGTGGGACCCTAAAGAGGCTCCTCTGAATCCTGGAACCTCTGCTCCCCCCTCCCAGCGCTGTAAAACCCTTACACAGA
>SDVV010010640.1:0-16170 GCA_016164225.1 Gammarus roeselii
GAAATGGATGTATATTTTACCTATGCATACCAAGTTCAGTGAACTTTATCGTGACACGCCCCCGTACCATACGCGGAGAATGTTTGTAACAGGAAATTAGGAGGTAAATTCATTTCATTCAAGGAATCCCAATCGCATTTGCCGGGAAACACCGTCGGTCTGGCGGGTCTTTGTGGACCAACACCGGTTCACAAGCTGGTACTGGTTCGACTGTGAGCAGTAGTGAATGATGAACCACGAAAAGGAAATAGAACCACTGAGATAAATCATAATGATCACATGCGTAGGTAAATTCAATTAGCATCGCGAATGCAAATCGACACTGACGCAACGAAATGCCAAACTTACCCCTGTGTTAATAACTATTTTTTAATAGCATTCTGTATATGCGTGTTCCTGCACGTCCATTATACTACGCTGATTGTGCTCGCACGAGATGTAGTAATTGCTTATGCAAATCGTGCGCAAACGACACTGATGCTGGACAAAAGTGCTATGGAATACTCGGAAGATCGTTTGAACGATTTTGTGGCGAGTGCTTTACTTGTCAAAGCGGCGTGCAGCATCACCGCCAGCCACGTTGAGCAGAGCAGAAGGCCGCCACGGGTGAACATACGCGCTCCTCGTCATTAAGCTCTTGGTTTACAGAAGAAACTACTACTACTACAACTACTCGTCATTAGGTTGGGAGAGTTTTCGCAGTGCGTCAGGCTCCCGTCGAGGCACGTGGCCGTCACCACTACAGTGATGGTCAACGAGATGAGTCACCACACTTGCGATGTTGAGAAAGCGAGAAATGCTGGTCCTGAATATGATGCTTCCTGATCAGAATCAATGAGTGGAAGATAACGGTATGCACAGAGACAGATGTTTCAACAACTCATTCACATTCTTTAAATTGTCATAGCGAACAGAATCTCCCGTTGAGAAGAGAGCCTCAAACCCACAAACCCACGAAGAGAGCCTCCACCCACAAAGGATAGAAGAGACAAACGCTGTAAACACAACCAAAGCAAATCAATTCTAAAAGTGTCTCCTCTTCAATATATGAGGCCTAGGCGACACCAGCTGATAGAGCAAATTAAAATTGATCCAAGACCTTCGATCTGATAACGATGAGCTCGTAATTGCTTTGACGTAACACACCTAAATGAAAAGGTATTACAATCGGAGATGAATATCGATCACTTCACTATTTTCGAAGTGACCGTATGACGATGATAGTTGGTGGCGTTGCATTCTATGAGATATTGTTATTTTTTCAACTGTGAAGAGTTGAAACTTTACATGGATTACTCGGCGTGTCATATTTCTAGAATTTAAAAACAAAGCCGTAATAACTACAGTGTATAGAACACCTATCTGTGAGCAAGTTAAGAAATACACTTGAAGTTATCGGACCTACCTGCCAAACGTGATGATGCTGAATTCAGGTTCTTTATCTGTGGTGACTTCAAGTTGACGATTCATTAGATAGCATGATCTTTTAGCTGCACCCTGTAGCTCTATAATAAACAGCGGTTATACGCGGCTGTTGCTAACCGGGCCTGAAAAACTATCATTTAGCTGGGGAATGCTTTAATGCACAAATAATTGAAAAACCGACACGCAGTACAAATATCTTGGATCTAGTGTTTGTGAATCTGCTAACGTATCTTAAAACTATTTAGATTAATAAAACTGTGTCATCAGAAAATCAGAACATAGCAAATAAGATTCATTGTTTCGGAAACGTGACTTTTCAACAATTAAGCTTCAGTGAAGAAAAAATTCGAAATATATACAGCCAGCTCTGTTTGACATGGTGTGGAAGCCACCCATTGATAAAGCGAACGATGTAGAGGCAGTTAAGAACGACTTTGACTGTTGCATTGTGTTAACAACATATGCCCGAACCAAGAACAATACAAAAAAATATAGAAAACGCTCATGAACAAACGAGCGATGAACGGTCAGAATTTAGCAGAAGAAGGAAACCATTATAGACGCAGAAAAAATGAGCCGTAGTTTTCATTGAACAGCGAACTAAAGATTCACGTGGCCGAGAGAGTAAAAAACGAACAGAGTGCTTTGAAGATGTCAATAGAACAATGAGTATTCATTTGTTTATGCTGCCAAATTAAAAACCTCCAAAATAACAATTTGCAATAAAAAGATTGATGAAAAACTTGCAAAATGATTGATGAAAACATGGCAATGAGCGAACTCTTGAGTGAACACAACAGGGGAGTAGTTGGTATCTCAAAGCGTACTCTGTCAAATATTGAGGCAAGCTCAGAAAATTCATTGATGGATTTAAAAAAATTCACATCTCTGAAACTACAAAAGTTTTTGAAGACAGAGGCAGCAATAACGCACTCGAAGCATAAGAAATCCCAGTCATTCTATTGAGACAGTGCAAGCAAGTACGTACTACCGCAGCAAATGTTGTGGCAAAATTCCTGGATAGCCAATGTTCCTTCTACCATAGTCAAAACATGTGAAAAGTAATTAATGGTCATATAATATATTTATTTGAGAAGAATATATGGCTCAACTCTAAACAACAGGGTTTCAGAAGTGAGAGGAGCACGGTGACCCAACTTTGCCGGATAATGATGATGAAAGAAGTCAAAAAATGTGTGCCAATTGAATTGTTGATGTGATTTACCTAGATTTCGCTAATGCTTTTGACAAAGTAGACCACAATATACAGCTAACAACAGTACACATCTCTGTTATCCGAGGGAATGTTTACGAATGGATAAAAAAAATCCTTCAACGCAAACACTAAGTATGGTAGTGAACGAATTGATGTTTTTACTCGTGGAAGTTTTCAGTGGGGTCCCTCAAGTCACTGTTCTTGGTGGTCTGTTCTTTTTAATTCTTTCCAATAGTCGGAGCAAAAACTGTGAACCTTCAACAGTGTCGTGCTTTGCAGAATCTACATGTGTTAGCCAAAGTGGAGGAGCCGACAGATGGGGAAAGGGTCAAGCAGATTTGGAGGAAATTATCAAGGCGGCTGCTGAAAAGAACACCCGAGTTAGCTAATCTATTATTGACTTAGCTCGATATACAAGTGATACAGATTTAAAAGCTGCGTTCTCATATTACTCGAACAATAGCATAGTCATTGTTGGGCAAGATACCCGGCGGGATTTCAGCGAACGAATGCAGAATAATGCTTTATTCGATGCACCTAGATTATTTGATAGAATGTTTATGAAAACACGAGGAATCAAACGTGTGCCTCATGTGTCAACCTCCGCGAACTTTCTGGAGCTAAAAACTCGATGGATAACATAACTCTGCTGTGGTCTTGATAAACCTTCAATTTGTGGATACCCAGACTGTGACGAAAACTCTTTACCCACACGCACTGCCGTCAGGCAACATGGCGGCAACATGACAAAGACGATCTCACTGCACGATGGACGAGCTTCAACACAGCTGTGGGTCAGGTGGCAGCTTCTCTGTAACCCGTTGTACTGCGAAATTACTCCATGTATACAAATAAGAAGAAATGTGTTCACACCAACTCATGCCATGCAGATTAATGATGCAACCTTGATTCCATTTTAATTTTAGTTGTTATACTAACGTCGAATGTTGGAGAAATAATCTTCTAATGATACCCAGTTGGGGCTCAAACATTAATCCAATCATCTAATGATACCCAGTTGGGGCTCAAACATTAATCCAATCATCTAATGATACCCAGTTGGGGCTCAAACATTAATCCAATCATCTAATGATACCCAGTTGGGGCTCAAGCATTAATCCAATCTTCTAATGTTTACCCAGTTGGGGCTCAAACATTATTCCAATCATCTAATGATACCCAGTTGGGGCCCAAACATTAATCTAATTATCTAATGTTACCCAGTTGGGGCTCAAATATCAATCCAATCATCTAATGATACCCAGTTGGGGCTCAAACAATAATACCATCATCTAATGATACCCAGTTGGGGCTCAAACATTATTCCAATCATCTAATGATACCCAGTTGGAGCTCAAATATTAATCCAATCATCTAATGATACCCAGTTGGGGCTCAAACATTAATCCAATCATCTAATGATACCCAGTTGGGGCTCAAACATTAATCCAATCATCTAATGTCACCCAGTTGGGGCTCAAACATTTATCCAATCATCTAATAATACCCAGTTGGGGCTCAAACAATAATCCCATCATCTAATGATACCCAGTTGGGGCTCAAACAATAATCCCATCATCTAATGATACCCAGTTGGGGCTCAAACATTAATCCAATCATCTAATGATACCCTGTTGGGGCTCAAACATTGTTCCAATCATCTAATGTTACCCAGTTGGGGCTTAAACATTAATCCAATCATCTAATGATACCAGCTAAGGCTAAAATATTAATACAACAGGGCATGTAACCGAAGGCTGTGTGTGCACATCACTCCAACATTTATGTGAACATAGAATTCATATTTCAAATCCTTAGCAACATTGGAAGCTGATGTTGGCATAACACTCGGGAAAATGGTTCGAATTGTTTTCGTCATCAGATCGCCCTTGTATTGTTTATATGTTTTACGTTCATCCTCAATCTAAATCATTGTTCGTGGTGTTCGCAATGCCATGAATTGGTCTCTTCGTATCCCTCTCGACGATGAAGCAGAATAAATGGAGACCGACGCTGTCGAAGGATGCATCCCATTATACTGGAAACGTCCTGTCGATCCGGTTTAATCAATTCCACAATTGTAATGAGTTTAAGGAGTTCCACGAGGCATCGTTTTCATTCCGTCGCTGCTCTTGCGATCGGTGACTCGTGTATTGTTCTATGCAGCTGTCGTCTGTCGCTAAGCGGAAACACAGTCTCGACATGTTTGTTTTGAAATCCAATTCATTTTGGGGATTCTGTTGGGCGACGACATGATTGAATTTGTTAGTTCCAGTTGAGAACATCGCGCATGCTGAGGTTGTTGAGGGTCGATGAATGTTGAGACGTACAAAGCTTTGGCAGTTGACATTGTTCATTAATAGCTGCCGTCATTGTAATATATTATACAATCCATAACAACCCTTCGCCATATTAGGCTACTGTTAGAGTATTGCCTTCCTATCGGATATCTCAGAGAATTGTTGTGGCTCTGGAGCTCGTTGGCACGGGGTTGGCCAGTCACCATCGACTTATTTCTTACCAGATTGAAAATGGGAACTTTCGTAAAATATACCACCTTTCATTGATACTTGGTCACGTGATGAAGGATTGAATATCCCAATAGATCTAAATGAACCATTTAGGTTGATGGTACGAACACAGTTCAGTTGATTAGAAGCCTGTCATAATGACTATCATTACATCTTATCTTCAATTGGAGCAAGTTGTCTCTTTGCAGGTTCGCGACAACGTGGGAACTATTGAGGGTCGCCAGCCAGCAATAAGACACGTAATGGAACCATGCACAGTCGACGCACTGATTACCGAACTTTTGCTCCTCAGTCGAGCCAGGCTGAGGAACAATTGTTTGGTGTTGAAAGCGACTGCACACCCACTTACTCTGAGTCCCTGTATACTTCGTATGCAGTCCAGTACAAAAAACGCGTATGATGATCGAAACCAAAATGATCAAAACCGAGTGTTAGAAAAAATGTTGTTCAAAGCTGGTTAATCTTATCAAAAACACCTGTGTTCATACTAAGATTAGATCAACATACATCTGAACCAAGTGATATAATGAAAGACTGTCGATTTCCGTTCTCGGCAAAGAAATAGCATGGATGTTCCGATTACTAGCGGCAGCAAAGGATTGAAACATCGGAATTAGCAAGAAGTTAAGTCGGAAGAGACTTTGAGAAGGACGTGTTTAGTCTGTTAAGTGTTCGTTTGATGTTTGTTGCCCCTTGCCTAGCTCCCTTTCGAAGGATTGGGGGTTATTTCGAGATCACTACACATTGCGACACTTTGATGAATATGAAACACTTGTGTCACATGATGATCTCGATGTTGCATCTGTGGTTCATTTTCTATTTGGCAGTTCATAATACTGCAATGGCATCAATTTTGGAAAATGTTTGCCAATTTTGAAGAAATATATTTTTATAACTGGGTGAAGAATTTTCTCACATTCTCGAGCATGTTGGTGGCAATACTGATGCATTATTCCCGTGGTTGTAGCTCTTTGCATTTGAGGTCCGCCAGTTGTTTCATTCAAGAGTGACAGAATAAAACCAGCACACTGTATCGCTGAAGTACTGCAGGGTTTGACAAACAGGCATGCGTTATTTATAATTGAGTATGTGGTGCACCATTATGACCACACATCAACTATAAATAACACATCATCAGACATGGACAATAACCGGACAGTTTTTTCGTCCACAAGACACTTTGACTGACCATCATAAAACTAAGCAATTCCTTTCCACCAAAAATGCTCCTTACGCCAATATGTAATAAAATTGCACGTGCTACAATTTATTCTCAGAAAGCCTCTCGTCATGTGACCTTTGGTGGCTTTTTGATGATTCCACTATTTTTTACTTCAATAGGGTTTCCTTTAATTTTTATTTAATGAGTTATAGCGATATTCAATTGTCGTTGGCTTGCGTTTGCTAACAATGGATTCCATCTCTCCCCAAAATCAGTGGCCGAGCGGCCTGAGGTCAGGGCTTTGAGCGACCAAAGCTGGTTCGTTCGGCGGTTATTTTCCCTCTCTCGAAGTTTGCCCGATACAAATGAGACACTCGTTGGAGCAGAGAGCAGGAGCGCCATCCTGTAGATGGTAAATTACCTCCGTCCTATCAGATGATCACAATTTTTTCTTAAGGAGATTGAGGTACTTCTCGGAATCACCTGTGACGCTGTCTTCAAACTACTCTGCCAGTATACGGCCCTCTGCCGTCCACGATTGAGGCTCATGCCATTACCTTTTTTAGCGCCTTGTCCCATCGCATCATCGTACAGAAATGAATTTTCACTCTACCAGTATCCTGTGTTTTTAACATTTAGAATGGGGCTTAGAGTGGGAATATTTTTTCATCATAATACTATTATTCGTTGGTTGATGTTGCTGGCCAATAACCAACGACAAGATTCCAAGGATTGTCTATTGTACAGCTTGATGAGCTCATGCGACCGATGGTACCTAAAAAATGTTATAGACGCAGATCAATTTTCCATATCTTGCAGGTTATACTAATTGGCCCTTTGTGGTTTCTTGCGACTCTACGAACTGTGGTAATCGGATTATTTCAGTTATTTTCTCGAACAAATACATCCGCAGTTGCCAGCTGGCGAGGGATTCCTTTTCTATCACTCCTGAGTGGTTCCATATTCGTGGAAGTGATCGAACATTTGTTGAAAAAATTAGGTTGGTAATTTTCTTTTGCTCATCCAACAATTCTCTACTGGAAGCAAAACAATCCGTTTTACGGCTGTTAGCGAGCGCACTGCCGCTATTGTACGTTTGTCTTCGGTAACATCAATGTTGGAATTGGGTAACATATTAGATACCGTTTGGATACCGTTGCACACATAGCATTGCAATACTAATAATTCATATCGGCGTCAATCCATCGAGTGTTTGTTGAAAAGCTTACTAACACGTTGTATGACCGTGTTCTCTGTGGGTGTCGGTCTCCTTCCATTTGGTTTCTTTAGAAAATGATTGTTCTAGGTTAGAGCCTACCTATGATCCCCAATGAGATATTAGGCGTATCTCTCGATGGGACGTAAAAGGCTTCTGACGTACACGATGTGTATTGTAGCAGTATGTTTTGCAACTGAGAAACATGCTTCACACACACTTAACAATACGTCAAAAAGCTCAATATAGCAAATCCCTTCTCTCATCACGAATAATCATAACTCGATATTGACTGCTGTTCGATAGTATACCTTACTAAAGTTGGATTTTTTTACATATATCTGTATACTACAATAAATGTACCACAATAAATTATTCATTGTAAAAGCTGTCATTGAAGCTCAGCAGCTTTTTGCTCTTCAGTCTCAACAAAAGCCAACTAACAAGAACTCGCTTCAAACATTTAAAAAAGTTTTCGTTATTATAGAAAATCATAATCAATAAAAACCGATAACTCGAGTCACGTCAGCATTATTCACTTAATAAATATGTTTTAATACCAGTTATCACCTAAGTGGAAGGCTGTGTCCATCAAATATCCGAAGGCCTGACTATTTTTGTATTATGACCTTAGAAGGTGTGAGATTTCTATGTTTAGTGAAGTGAGAACCTATTCGAAGCATGAAATGTCTACAACTTAATTCAGCCTTTGAGTAGCTGAACCATCAAACCATTTAATGCTAACTGGCGTTCAACAATCCACATAAGTAGAAATGTCACAGAACCTCATAATGCAGGACCGGCTCCTACTGACATTATCGTGTTATGATAATGACTGCACTAACCACAGCTACTTTAGACGACAATTGTTGCTTAGTTTGTCTCCCTACATAACTGGAGTCTATTACTATCTATTCATTTGTACGTCGCCGTATCATGCGTCGCTGTCAGATACATTCACTAGTGCTAGGACGTGAATACTCCACAGCCCCTAGTACCTCCTTGAAGCAGCAACTGACCCCGAAATGCCTCCAACAACCGGATCTAGCTCGAGAATACAAGCCGCTCTGATGGTGACGCATAAACAACCTAGGCTTAGAGATAATCAAATGTCAATCTACGACTATGGCAATCATAGTGCTTCAAAGAGAAGTGGGCAGCACCAAAATCAAAGGGAGGAGAGAACACTTTCAGAGCAAAGGAAACTGGTCTAAATGGAGGCCCATAAACACTCTCGAAGGAACTACTTACACATTTATGCACCGATACTTCTCTCTGGGAGACATGAAAGGATTTATTTCCCGCAGAAAAACGATTTTGCCGACTTGGTTACCGACGTGTTTTGTTCAAAAACATATTTTATGTTCACTCCTTGCTTTTAACAGTGCTATTTAATCTAACATCTGCCAGCTGCTGTTCCTATTTTTGTATAACTTCAATGATAATGTCCGCCGTGACAAATTTTCAAATGGGCATCCTTTCTGCCATCAGATCTACGCCACGTTCGCCTCGTTCTACCTGCCGCTGTGCGTGATGGTCACCGTTTACTACCAGATCTTCCGCGCCGCCCGTCGGATCGTGACGGAGGAGCGAAGGGCGCGAGCCCATCTCAAGAAGGTGGACGAGGGCCCAGGTCACACCGAAGTGCCAGCGCCAGCTAGCATCTCTCAACAGCCCCAGGACCTTAGGGCGGCCAGGGGCCTGTCCTCACAGAGGTCAGTGTTGAGGGAGAGGCCGCTAACCAGTTACAAATTGAGTCTGGCTAACTGATTTCTGACTGCGGAGTTTGAGGTATTCCTTGTGATTCAATACAGTTAAGTTTGGAAAAAAATGTGTAAAGTGAATAACGTTTGTATAAATACTTTTACATACATTAAATACCTTATTCAACGGACGTTAAATCTACGCACAAATTAAATCCAGCAGCTATTTTTCAACTTTGACTCATGAACGTTAATTGGACACAGCGCAACCCGAAAGGTGTCGCACAGGAAGCGAAAGGGCCTCTACCGCATGCTGCGAGCCACTTCCGCATGTTGCCAAGCAGACAAGGCATAAATTGTTTTCCAGGGTCCGTGATGCAAGAGTAATATACGCCCGGTGGTATTGTCTCCCAGCCCCATCACGGAGACAAATTGTTGTGGAAAGGGCCCACTTTCAGCAGATTGATGTTTGCCATACATCGAACGGTAGAGTTTTGGACAATGATCCCAAGAACAGGAATGTTCGTCCGTCCGACCATCCGTTGCAGCAACCTTATAAAAATCGGCACCCCTCCTCCAGTTAGACACTTTTGTGACATACAAAACATCTTTGGGAAAGCTCATGTTGAGTAGCAATACAATATTGTGGGGAGTGAATTTTAACATTCAAATGACGAAAAAAGTATTGTTGATTAGTACAATTGCATGGAGAGATTTGTTCAAAATTTGAAGGCATAAAGTTTCGGGGAAACTCGGAAAATAAATGAATAAAATCGAAAACATTTTGGAATCGTCAAAAAACTGACCACTACTACAGTTATGAAGTTTTCATCACATGCGATAAATCATGAGTAGTTTTTTTTAAATAAATCCGATTTGTGATTTTTTTTTTGTCCACCTCCCCCCCCCTCGTTCGTCCTTCCTCCGCGTAAAGTTGAAGAAGGTATCATCAAATGCAGAACGTAGTTTAAAAGCTCCTAAAATTTCTGAAGTGAATGAAAACCAATATCCACAATTCGAATAATGGAATGTTCTTACAAGCGTCGAAATTCTTACAATGTTTATAAAAATATATATTTATTTTACTACTAGCCCCTCCTCCTACAACTTCGGGGTAATCATTCTATGCTACATAAAATGTAAAAGCATTCATGGATTTCTTAGGTGCAAGGGCAATTTCTTTACATACAAAATCTCAAACCTTTTAAAAAAAAAAACTTTTTTCATCATCAGGTCTTCAGTTTTAAAACGATCATAATGTGCAGTATTTAATTAGAAAAATTTATTTTGAACCAACTTGTGCTCCTCCCCTGAATGGAGGAGCACATGGATGTGCCATTTTCATTGATACGCTGGGATAACCTATGACGTAGGTTTTTCCACATAAGCCACGTCATAGGCAAATCTCAAAATATTACTGTTGGAAATACCTTTGAAGTTTATTTTCTGTTGTGTTTAGCTGCAAGCGACGCTCTTGCGCTGCCAGTCTAATTGGAAACGGTTGTGACTGGCCCAATTAACCGGCTGTGACTGGCCCAATTAACCGGTTGTGACTGGACCAATTAACCAGCTGCGACTGGCCCAATTCAACTGCAGTGACTGCTGCAGTAATAAGAAACTCCCGGACGATGACGCACTCACACCAAGTCATGCCACGTTCACGTACGAAACATGCACACGAGCGCTCACGTGACTGTCCAGTATATGCTGTGTAATCACATGCTAGGTGACATGACCGTTCGGCTACGGGAACGATGCCTAGTTCATGTGTGTTTCAACTTGGCATGCAACGTTAATTGATGTAACGACAATTGTGCGTTAACGGAAAGGTTTTGCCGCTACACGCGAAATCTTTCCGATTAACCGATGTTCCGACTCAATAGAAGGTGCTTCCCGAAGTGCACGTTAACTCAAAGATTGACTGTACTAGAAAACTGGTTTGATTTATTCAGCAGTAAAATAATTCAAGGCGTCTGAAATTTGAGGGGGAAACGAGATAGTCATTTATTTGAGCTAAGACGCATTTCAGACTACCCGAGGGTGTTTCAGAGGAAAATGTTCTTCTTCTATAAATATGGCGTCAACATAACTATTAAAAACTTTTCATTAAAATGTTTTTAGCTAATAAAAGTTGGTTATAACTTCTTGTAAACCCATGGGTTCATTAAAACTTCCACGTAAGCAAAGTATTTTTTCTTCGGCATGTATCCAGCATTTTTCACGGGAATCCAGACATGAAAATAATCTTGTTATGATGTCAGTGCACCAAAATAGGCTGAAAATACGCTTTTCTGAGTTATAAAGTGTAACATATAATGTTTTTAATACAAAATTCCACTATGCAACACATTGCAAGTCACAAGGCGCTCTCGTTTTTCTGTTTCTATACTCTTAATAACTTGTTATTTTGACTAACAGCTAGAGTATCGCACACTAATATTTCTTTAGAAGTTTTCGTATATAAATAATTCCAAAGTTTCCCCGTTACACTTTAGATGCAAGACGGCTTACGTACGAGCCAATTTGGCAAGACAATTTAGTTGATATTTTATTTTTCCGAGAGCTAACCAAAAATACGCCCTCGTTTCCACGTGATAACATGACTTCAAAAAAACAAAAGAAACGTACTTCAGAGAAGCTTGATTTCTATACAAAACCTGGGAAATTTTATTCAGTTTATTTTGTTACCAAGCATAATGGTTGCTGGAAAATAATGATTTCTATAAATTATTTGCTTTACTAGCAAAGTCGTAGGTTTTTCCATCGATTATTATAAACAATGTAAAAAAACTAATCCATAATTTATATCATATTCTCTATACTTTACCAATCATACAGGAACGACAAACCGGTGTCGAATGATGTACTTCCAAATTCGAACCAATTAGTAGAAGTCACAGAGAATCGATCTGCTCACTATTTGTTTCTCACTTTGAGAATCACGACACGCAGTACATCATTAGAAAGGAATTGTGAAGTACTTTACTGAAATGATTATTTTCGGAATGGGAAAAATTGAAGGTTGTTAAGGGGTTTTAGAACCAATGATGAAATCTTCGTCATGACTTTCTAAATACAGTTACCGTCCCTGACATGGCCGAACAATCCAACGCTTGGCGAGATAGTTGTTTACGGATGTCGAGTTTGAAAGTTATAAACAGCGAATTTCCCATAGTCTCCTACCTGAAACATCAACTAAACAAATTTCATAGTTAAATGCTATCCAGGAATCCATTTATTTTACCAGGAACGTACGATGCTGAGAGACATGATCGTCCTGCTGTGGTGGACGATGTCGAATCTTAATCTAAACCGTTTCGTCAAAGTGTCAGGAGGGTCAAGCGAAGTGACACCGGGTCACTCGGTCACCTAAAGTAGAGCTGCGATATCGAGTTCACGATCATCCTTGAAATTACACCACGCTAAGGTTGCGAGAACCTCGCGGTTGTTCTATTCAACCTCAATAATAGTCGGGTTTTGCAAGCGATCAACCCGGGTTACCACTTACATTTTTAACGGATATAATTTGAAATTCACGAATTTCAATGTTTATATGACTATATATGAATAGATGATATTTATCAATTTTTTTAATCATTATCGAAATAATGAAACAACGTTTGAATTTGAAAACAAGATACTGGTGTTGCCAGAGGCGAGATGACCACCCGCCTGGTTACCACTTGGACCTCAATCACTAACGAGCAGTGCCAGGATATTCTGTGTCAATTTTTGATTTGT
This sequence comes from Gammarus roeselii, assembly GCA_016164225.1. NCBI lineage: Eukaryota > Metazoa > Arthropoda > Malacostraca > Amphipoda > Gammaridae > Gammarus > Gammarus roeselii. Next base: position 12,995 of record SDVV010010640.1, read on the forward strand.
GTCAACTGTGCTCAGTCAAAACCATCTAAAATTTAGAGTTAAACTTTCGTCGCCTCCACCATATGTCAACTTCCACCGCCCACCACCGTTGTAAACTTTCGTCTCCAACTTCCATTGGAATATACCCCGGAGCCACAGTCTACTTCGGAACTAATCCTCTCGCTTTCAAAAGGCAACCTAGTTTGGGCTAATGGGCCTGTTGTTGTTTTCCTACACTTGTAAACAACGCTAGTCATCGAAGGGGCAGCGGTCCCGATGTCCGTTCCACAATCGACCGTCTTGTGGCTCTGGAAACAACAACAATTGCTTACAGCGAACTCCTTTTCTTGATCTTCCTCTCTGTGCATCCTTACTAACTCATTCCTGGAAGAGACATTTTTACTCTGCACCATTTGGTTTTTGCTCTGAATGAGATGCTCCATTTATCATTCGTACAGACTACAAAACCTAGTTCCAAAAAGTATACGTCCGCCTTTCCGTACTATAGACGTCCAAAACAGGGTCATTTGCATTTAGTGTTCGATATCCCTGCATGATGATTGTGCGTTTTTTAGTTCGTGTATACATGCAATTACAATGCAGGGATATCGGAAGCCAATTGCAAAAAAAAATCTGCCGTTGACAAAACGTCCATCGGTCATAAAATTTGGATATAAATCAAATCTCCTCCTACGGGTACGAAGTTTAAAAAAAAAAAGTAATGTGAAGCACAATAATCAGAAGATTTTGTTTCCAATACCGAATTTTGAAAGAAATCGTATTAAACTTCTCTGATAATAACGTATTTATGATTCGGTCTTCTAATCCAGCACTGCAGCTATTATAACCTGCTATGCAGCATTGGAAAAGTGATGTGGGTTGCTACGATCAGAGGAAGTTTTTTTGTCCGGAATTTGAACATTGAATGTTGAAAAAATGAAAAATAAAAACAGATCATTGAAAAGAATGATTGGTCACCGCTCATAGTATTAGAGTCATCCTCGCATACGATGCATCATTTTAACGTCTTGTTGAGTACTGCGATCAGCTGATCAGTTTCTGTTTGTATCTCATTCTACCGTTTGAAGCTATCATGACATGCAATTTATTGTTCAGCTACGTTTATGAAGTGCTACAATTAATAAAAATGACTTTATCGCCGTTACTTCGTTGATATTTAATAAGATAGTTTGTATAAATAAAAAGTAAAATCAACGAAATGACTTGTCTCTCCTCCAGCTGTGCAGGGTTATCATGCCATGCAATACTTAATTCAGAAGTAAGTGTAAGATACTTCAATAATGTGAAGGTTTATTTCGAAAAAGCGATCTTGCAACAAGTGGATTTGATTTTATATCGTAACCCCTTGTACAGTTACAACTGGATCACATCATGAAAAACGATAAAAAAAAGTGTGGAACTCTACAATTATATTAAGTTGTTTTCTAAATGCACAACTTTTCGTCGTGCCGGTCTACAGCCAATTCACGTTCTTCTTGCATGCTTGAAAATCGAACGCCTGGCTGAAAGTTCATTTCCGGAATTCAACCTGAAATATTTTGATAAATAATTAATGCTGCCAACGAATCAAGTTCATTTTTAACTGGTAACAGACGATGCTGGAATACATGATCGTTCTGTTGTAGCCAACGATATCTAGTTATCTCTTTAAGCGATGAAAGTAGATAGTATGTCACACTTACGCAAGGAAAGGAATAAAATATGGCCTCATTAACGGTGGGTAGGGTGTTGGTCGGAGTCAGGTGGGCGGAGCTTTTGGGTGTGGGTGGAGCTTTCGGTGAGGTACTGTTAAGGGTAAATAGTATTGTAAGATTTAATGTTACCGTTAATTTAAGTGGCATATCCGCAAAAAAAAATTAGCCTGGTACATAGCAGGTTGACTGTATGAGTAGGATTTAATTATTTTTTAATAGTATACTAATATAATTATTTACATATCTTATTATTTAGCGTTGCAAGCAGCGCTGTTATTTCAATGGGTACTTATTGCTCGAACATTAACTTATATAGGGTTTTATTCAATGACGTGGATACCGTTGTGATAGGATTTCAACTTGCTTTCATTGCTCGATCATTAATATTGTTAGGTATGTTGACCAAATACGTATTAGTGAGATGTAGTAATCTATAGATTTTTTGTTAGTATAGAGCTTAAGATATAGTATTGGATTAAATGCACCCGCTTTTGCCTTTGTACAGGGAGAAGCTGAATTAACTGACCCTTTCAATTTGTTAATAAATGAAAAACTAAGAACGCTATGAAGTTGAAACTTTTTTAATTTAAAAGAACATTTTTATGGTAATATTGTATCCTAGTTACGACATTATCCTACATAGTCTGCTAAATTTGTGTTTAATTATCAACCCTTAAATTTTCATCATGATTCGCTACAGCAAAGAAAAAAGAACGAGAATTCTGCAAACCTACATCAGGACGATGTCAATAACAGAGGCTCAACGTGATTACAGGATTCATTTCGAAACAAGAATCAGTCCTTCAAAAAACACAATTAAATCGCTTTATCGAAACTTTGCGGATACCGGGAATGTTAATGAAAAACGTCTTCAGTTCGAATTGACCTTTTTCTTCCAGATCGTGGTTTGTTGAAACAAGTTTCAACTTCATAGCGTTCTTAGTTTTCCATTTATTAACAAATTAAAAGGGTCAGTTAATTCAGGTTCACCCTGTATGTATACACATCGTTATTTTTTATACAAATAGAAGGAGCTGCAATTACACGTTCACGTATTTTCAATCCGTATGACTGTGGACAATGAAACATAAATGTTCAAGTTTATATTTATTTAACTATTACGAAGTTACATAGTAGCATGGTTACATAGTTACATAGTCGCACTGTCACGCACAGACGCCATCTCGAGACCCTCTTCACTCGTGACCCCGCCTAATAGCGAGATTTTATCTCTACACGTCAATTTAGAATCATTAATCATTTGCCGTATATATTCCGTTTGCTGTTTGGAGCTGATGAGATGTATATGTTTATATCTACGATACCTTAAGTACCCGAGTGCAATTTCATTTGCAGAGTATTTATCGCATTTTCAATGCAAGGCAGGAGGCAATTCAATGCAAGCTATGATGTAAAACTGCAATTTCATAGCTAGGCACTCGAGTTAAATTTCGGATATTGCAAACCAACATTTATTATATA
>SDVV010010641.1:0-16170 GCA_016164225.1 Gammarus roeselii
CATCCAGCAAGCAGCAGTTGTTCGGGCATCCAGCAAGCAGTAGTTGTTCGGGCATCCAGCAAGCAGCAGTTGTCCGGGCATCCAGCAAGCAGCAGTTGTTCGGGCATCCAGCAAGCAGCAGTTGTTCAGGCATCCAGCAAGCAGCAGTTGTTCGGGCATCCAGCAAGCAGCAGTTGTTCGGGCATCCAGCAAGCAGCAGTTGTTCAGGCATCCAGCAAGCAGCAGTTGTCCGGGCATCTAGCAAGCAGCAGTTGTTCGTGCATCCAGCAAGCAGCAGTTGTTCAGGCATCCAGCAAGCAGCAGTTGTTCGAGCATCCAGCAAGCAGCAGTTGTTCAGGCATCCAGCAAGAAGCAGTTGTTCAGGCATCCAGCAAGCAGCAGTTGTTCAGGCATCCAGCAAGCAGCAGTTGTTCAGGCATCCAGCAAGCAGCAGTTGTTCAGGCATCCAACGAGCAGCAGTTGTTCAGGCATCCAGGAAGCAGCAGTCGTTCAGGCATCCAGCAAGCAGCAGTTGTTCAGGCATCCAGCGAGCAGCAGTTGTTCAGGCATCCAGGAAGCAGCAGTCGTTCAGGCATCCAGCAAGCAGCAGTTGTTCAGGCATCCAGCGAGCAGCAGTCGTTCAGGCATCCAGCAAGCAGCAGTTGTTCAGGCATTTAGCATTCAGCAGTTGTCCAGGCATCCAGCAAGCAGCAGTTGTTCAGGCATCCAGGAAGCAGCAGTTGTTCAGGCATCCAAGAAGCAGCAGTTGTTCAGGCATCCAGGAAGCAGCAGTTGTTCAGGCATCCAGGAAGCAGCAGTTGTTCAGGCATCCAGGAAGCAGCAGTTGTTCAGGCATCCAGAAAGCAGCAGTTGTTCAGGCATCCAGGAAGCAGCAGTTGTTCAGGCAGTTAATCCCCCTGCATATACGGAAGAAGGAAAAGATTTGGTACAGCCATCAACATCGAAAAGAGATACATAAAAACTTACGAGTGTAAATCTACTTCCAGGTTTCATGTTGTTAAGATCAATGATCGAGCTGCCTTTTTAATAATGATTCCAACAATAGCAAATCTTGGAGAAGATACAGATAATTACAAAGTGAGCTACTCAGTGATGCAAAGCGCAAGACAAGTATAGAAAAAATCTGAAAATTTTGAAGAAAAAAATTGAAACAGTCTGTTGAACATTAGGATGATAAACTACAAGAAGTCATTTGTAGGAATGGGGCTTAAGATCTGTTGTCAGTCCTAATTCTGGCACTGTAGGGGACCAAGTTTTTGGAGTGCTAAAGTTATATCATGGCCTAGGAAAGGAGACGGCAAATGTAGTACATCAGATGATCATTGAATAGAACAAAACATATAAAGTCAAAGGTATGTGCCTCGACACAACTGCATCAATCACTGGTTATCGAAAACGAGCTTGTGTCTTAACTGAACCATTTTTTCATAAAGATTTGTTGTGGCGTCCTTGTCGACATCATATCCTTGAAATCATGTTGCAAGTAGTGGTATCTACTGCACTGCCAGCTCCATTAGGCTTTGACATTAAATTATTCCAAGATTTAAAAATCCTTGAATGAGATTGATCCAACATTAATTGATAAAGTAGACAATTATTCACTAATGGAAAAAATAAAAACATGAAAATCGCAGCAAGAAATATCAATGAAGATCAGCCTCGAGACGATTACAGGTAATTATTGAAGCTGGCAATCATCTTGCAAGGACGGAATTAAATTCAAAAAGCCTGGTGCTTATTATGGCACAGTCATTTATTCTATGGAAATATGGATGTTCAAAAGACAGTTTCAAATAACAGCTATCCTCATGGTTGATCTTCAACGAATAAACAAGCAATAATTTTCCAAGTAATTTTCCAAATCATATGTATTTTGTCACGGTAGCATATCAGAACAAAATCTATAACTCTGAATAGCGCCGATCGGTTTTGTAATGAGCTTTAAATAAATGATAAAAACAGATCATTCTGGAATTTTGTTAGTTACCATCAAAACCAAGGATGCAAACGATACTCTTCCAATTGGAGTATTGTATTGTGTATTTCAACTACACGATGGCAGGTACCGACCTCACTGCAGGCAATTAACAGCAAGACTTGGAGTCCTAATTTCGACCAATTAGAAATCGGACTCACAACTCGATGAAAATTATAAGATAATGAACCTCAATTTTGATTGCATTTCTCGGCACTTCTTCTGCAAAACTAGGAACATTGTGCTGCCCCCCTATACATCACTCGTCCACGTCCTCACTTCGAGTACGTCGTCCATTTTTGGTCTCCAAAGATAAGGTAGGGCAGATCATGTACTCCGAAACTCATCCCTCAGGTGAGAAAAGGTTAAAAGCTCTTCGCCTCACTATCCTCGAAGAACAAAGGCTGTGGGGTCAGTTAACAGCCTGTGCGCACGATGGTCAAAGAATCGAAGGTCGTGAGTTTTTTGAGCAAACGTCATACGTCCTTCGAGGAGTGCATGTGTTGGAAAAATTATTACGAGTCAGGTATTTTCCCGGCACAGCTGATCAATGTAAACAAACCATTTGGATTGTAATACCACATAATTTTAAACAAATAATCCATGTATGCTTAGCTAGTATGATTACAACCAAGTTAAGAATCACAGTATCTTTTATAAGTGCATACATCTGTAAAAATACATTAGTTATTACCTCAGACAAACATTGTCTTGATACTCTCGTTATCACTTTTTAAATTCTCTAGTGATGATGGTTGCTGTTGTATCATAGATCGTCGCCATGTTTCATCGACCCGCTGTAGTAAGAAAAGACTGTCGTTAAACGGACTCGTCGGTCATAAGTCTCTACCGACCAATCTTGAAAACAGTACCCGAGTCGATCGTTCGAACGAGCAAAGCGTGGAAAGGAACTAAACGCATGCGGCTTGGGCCCGAAGACTTTTGGATTTGACGGACGTGTGCATTAGCTAGTGACACCTTCAAATACTTGAAAGTTCTAAAAATGCCAGCCCTGCCAGCTTTTTTGGCAGGGATTACGACAATCACACTCGAAACAACGTTGCGGAATTTGTGAGCAAAAAATTGCTGCGACCATATGGGAACACTTTTCGATGATCACAATCAATTGACCAGTCGTGGCGGTTGGTGTCGAACCCGTGGATGCGTTCAAAAACGCGCTCGACAAACACTGGAAGTCGGAGGACTTGTGCCGGAGTTTTAGACACTGATAATGAAACCATTTGGGTGGGTAGCCTGTGGAGGTGCGCGCTCTTAGATAGGTCATACTACCTCTGTTCTAGATCAGGACAGAGGTAGCATGACCTATCTTAGATAACAACACAGACGAATGACTGTTATAGAAAATACTACTTCGCCTACACAACTTTATTCTATCTTCAAGACAGCTTATGACACAAATAAACTTTGAGAGACATATACTAACATTTTTTTTACAAACCAGGCAAACGACACGTTGATACCAAACCTGCAACCTCAAAATGCATCCTAACGACTGCCTCTAACGAAACACAAGAACCGCAGCAAGCGTACCTGCTGGTGTTACCGAGATGATGCCCTTCGAAGCAGCAGACCGCCCCTCATCCCGCCCTGAGAGACCAAAGTGAAGGTGGAGGTGCCTGCCAGAGGCCCCTGTCGGGGCGTCTGCGATATGCGCCCGCCGTAGACGCAATGTCCCTAGAAAAGTCGCCTTCCGTGCAGCTATACGCCCGCACCTCAATTGGTTGCTTTCTTTACCACCTGATCAAAAATTTGTTTGGAACATAATTCTCTGGTGCACTCTTAAAGCTATACATACAGTGTATCAAAGTAAAATTTTTGTAACGGAGTTGAATGGATTAAATTACTTATTTGCTTGTGGTTGAACTGTAATTTAAGATCGATTAAATGTCTCCATTGCCTCAGCCTTCGTGCTAAGGAGAACAACGATTCAAGTCGTTATCAAAACATTGGGACCGGAAACCCCAACTTGGAAATTAAATCTATTATTGTTACCATTGATATCTGTTATTGTTGATATTGCTATCTATTATTGTTGCTAGTGATATCTATTATTGTTGCTATTGATATATATTATTGTTACGATTGAAATCCATTATTATTGCTATTGATATGTATAATTGTTGCTATTGATATGTATAATTGTTACTAATGATATATATTATTGTTGCTATTGATATCTATTATTATTGTCATTGATATCTATTATTGTTGCTATTGATATACATTATTGTTGCTATTGATATATATTATTGTTACTATTGATATATATTATTGTCGCTAGGAGTTGATATGTATTATTTTTGCTATTGATATCTATTATTGTTGCTATTGATATCTATTCCTGTTGCTATTGATATCATTAATTGTTGCTATTGGTATCTATTATATTTATTATTGATATTTATTATTGTTGCTCTTGATATCTATTAGTATCAATATTCATATCTATTATTGTTGCTCTTGATATCTATTATTGTTGCAATCTATATTAATTATTGTCGCTAGGTATTGGTATCTATTATTGTTGCTATTGATATCAATTATTGTTGCTATTGCTGTTTATTATTGTTGCGATTGATATCTATTATTGTTGCTATTGATATTTTCTATTGGTCTATTGAAATCTATTATTATTGCTATTGATATCTATCATTGTTGCTATTGATATGTATAATTGTTACTATTGATATCTATTATTGTTGCTATTGATATATATTATTGTTGTCATTGATATCTATTAGTTTTGCGATTGATATCTATTATCGTTGCTATTTATATCTATTATTGTCACTATTGATATATATTATTATCGCTAGGTATTGATATCTATTATTGTTGCTATTGATATCTATTATTGTTGCTATTGATATCTATTACTGTTGCTATTGATATCTATTATTGTTGCTATTGGTATCTATTATAGTTATTAATGATATTTATTATTGTTGCACTTGATATCTATTATTGTTACTATTCATATCTACTATTGTTGCTCTTGATATCTATTGTTGTTGCAATCTATATCTATTATTGTCGCTAGGCATTGGTATCAATTATTGTTGCTATTGATATCTATTATTGTTGCTCTTGATATCTATTATTGTTACAATTCATTTCTATTATTGTTGCCATTGATATATATTATTGTTAATATTCGTATCTATTATTGTTGCTCTTGATATCTATTATTGTTGCTATTGATACATATTATTGTCGCTAGGTATTGATATCTATTATTGTTGCTATTGATATATGTTATTGTTGCTCTTGATATCTATAATTGTTACTATTCATATCTATTATTGTTGCTATTGATACATATTATTGTCGCTAGGTATTGATATTTATTATTGTTGCTATTGATATCAATTATTGTTGCTCATGGTATCTATTTTTGTTACTATTCATATCTATTATTGTTGCTCTTGATATATATTATTGTTACCATCCATATCTATTATTGTTGCTCCTGATATGTATTATTGTCACAATTCATGTCGATTATTGTTCCTCTTGATGTCTATTATTGTTACTATTCATATCTATTATTGTTGCTCTTGATGTCTATTATTGTTTCTATTCATATCTATTATTGTTCCTCTTGATATCTATTATTGTTGCTCGTGATATCTATTATTGATACTATTCATGTCTATCATTGTTGCTCTTGATGTCTATTATTTTTACTTTCATATTTATTATTGATGCTCATGATATCTTTCATTGTTTCTATTCATATAGATTATTGTTGCTCTTGATATCTTTTATTGATGCTTTTGATATCTATTATTGTTACAATTCATGTCTATTATTGTTGCTCTTGATATCTGTTATTGTTGCTCTTGATATCTATTGTTGTTACAATTCAATTCTAGTATTGTTTCTTTTGATATCTATTATTGTTACTATTCATATATATTATTACTATTGAATAATAACAATAATAGACATCAAGAGCAACAATAATAGACATGAATAGTAACAATAATAGATATCAAGAGAAACAATAATAGATTTCAGGAGCAACAATAATAGATATATGAATAGAAACAATAATAGACATCTAGAGCGACAATAATAGATATGAATAGTAACAACAATACATATCAAGAGCAACAATAATAGATATGAATAGTAAAAATAATAGATATCTATTATCGTTACTATTCATATATATTATTGTTGCTCTTGATGTCTATTATTGTTGCTCTTGATGTCAATTATTGTTGCTCTTGATATCTATTATTGTTGCTATTGATATCTATTATTGTTTCTATTCATATTTATTATTGTTGCTCTTGATATCTATTATTGTTACTATTCATATCTATTATGGTTGCTCTTGATATCTATTATTTTGCTATTCATATCTATTATTGTCGCTCTTGATGTCTATTATTGTTACTATTCATGTCTATTATTGTTGCTCTTGATGTCTATTAATGTTACTATTCATATCTATAAATGTTGCTCTTGATGTCTAGTATTTTTGCTCTTGATATCTATTATTGTTGCTCTTCATGTCTATTATTGTTGCTCTTCATGTCTATTATTTTTGCTCCTGATGTCTATTATTGTTGCTCTTGGTATCTATTATTGTTGCTCTTGATGTCAATTATTGTTGCTCTCGATGTCTATTATTAATGCTCTTGATGTCTATTATTGTTGCTCTTGATGTCTATTATTGTTGCTCTTGATATTTATTATTGTCATTATTCATATCTATTATTGTTGCCCTTGATGTCTATTATTGTTGCTCCAGATATCTATAATTGTTGCTCTTGATGTCTATTATTGTTGCTCTTGATGTATATTATTGTTGCTCATGATGTCTATTATTGTTGCTCTTGATGTCTATTATTGTTGCTCTTGTTGTCTATTATTGTTGCTCCTGATGTCTATTATTGTTGCTCTTGATAATGTCTGGTAGAATCTGTGAATATATTAACGAATTCAGAATGTAAAAGTATCCAAGTTCTTCCATAACAATGTCAGGTATTTCTTTTAATGTATTATTATACCAACATAATTTTCGGAATATTTCAAAATATCTGCACGTCAATTTGCCTCAAACACCAATTGTTATAATAGAAAATAAAGAGATTTGCCAATGTGATTTGGTTTGCATTAGACGCTACGCACAGAAATATCACAAAATGTTCCAGAACTAACATTTGTGTTATTAGGGCATTTCATCTCTTGATTTAAGAAATAGAAAAACATATGTTTCAACTTTGAAATTTTATTCAACTGAGAATATTGTAATAGATCCAATATACGGGAATATTCTTTAATAAATAATGATTTCGTAACGGGATTGGAATATGGTTTTAAAGATCGACTTTAGTCTTGACAAATCTAAATTCATCTTCAGTGCCCAACGATTCACTTGGACGGACTCGATACTTTCTTGTGTGAAATACCGCTTCATCTCAAATGCCCCGGCTTCTCCCCTCGCAAGTCACTTCTCGACCAGGAAAATCTGGAGAGTTTTCCTACAGTTATTCACTAAGAAGTGGGCTTGCGAAGATGTTCACAGCGCTGTAGATGAGGAAACAGAACAATAATATGAAGAAAAAACTTGTACTACGACTTTGGTTTTTATTTCTTTATGTAGATGGGTGACTTCTTAATATTCTTACTTGTTCTTCCTGCACTCAGCGAGCCGGTGTTTAACGAGGTTGCTCTGCGGGGACCCGTGAGAGAGCATTCAAAATGAGGTAACGTTGTTACGTTGGTATAACCCACAATCATTAACAGGATAAGTGAACGTGTTCAATTTTTATGGGGTACCTCGCTTACAAATTTTGGTGTAAGTGTGAGGGCATGAGAAGCGTGAGAGGTGCGTCCTGCCGTCGGAGGTGGCGGATCCGGCTTTGTGCCTTAACAAATCCCCCAAATTTCATCCGATCGTGACGTCACGCAGAGTATGAACGCCTAAAAATTAAAATAAGTAGCGTGCTACAACTTATATAATTCGAATTTGTATCAAACATTTAATTCAAATTCAATAACCTGCACGTGTTCTGAATTATGTATTCTATGTGATCATAGCCGCAAAATTGTAGGGGAAGAGAAGAATAAAATCAAAGCAAAAATGTAAGTAACAAATTGATGAACATTTTACATCATTTCATATTTCTAAAATCCTAAATTTATCGCAATATAGAATACAAGATTTTTTAAATGGTGCACGATAGGAAAGCCGTAAAACTCTAGATGGAAAGAAAATGAATATTCACGATTATTGGATATGTGAAATATAGTCTTTCACAAATTTGAATATTTGAATTGAATAATTTCAAAAGTTTTCTTGATTTTTTGTGAGCATTACGTCGGACAGACCGATAAGCACATAGACGGACTGACAGATAAACAGATACACGGACAGACAGATGAACAGATAAACGGACAGACAGATAAGCAGATGAACGTCAGACAGATTTACTCATATTGTATATAGAGGAACCCGAACCCATTCGAATGGTACTTGGCATGTGTAATTCCACTTAAAAAAACTAGACGGTGTGTAAAACAATGTGTCAATTCGTATGATATTGCTACAAGTAATTGATTTTTGACAAAACAAAGCATGACAAAAGATGATGATAAACTGTATGCATTTAAATGTATTTATTTTCGATCAAGTTTTACTAGTATTTAGCTGTGGAACCGATTCCGGCTGGAAAGAATTAATACTTTAAAGATTACTTATCCCAGCCTAATTCCCTCAAGGGAGTTTTTCTTTACGCGTCAACAAAATTGCAATTACTTGTGTTCACAAATGAATTAAATAAGTACTTTTGTTTGATGGAGAGTAGCGAACATTGCTTCCATGATTTCCATTTGAAAATAATATCTCTTGGAGTGGTGATCGCTCAATCTGATTGGTGGCCGAAGCTCTGACGTCACACAGCTAGTTGCCACATGTCGCAAGTCAACTTTGTTTCTAATCAAACCTCGTCGTTTATTAAATTAAACGGTCCGTAATTAAGATTCTGCATTTGATACGAATTTGCATCGGAAAAAGTTCATATTGTTTATTTTAATGTTAATCATAACTAACCCAGAAGCCAATAAAAAATTAAAAATACATTATTTTTTTACAAGACAGTTTAATTGAACACATCACTTTACTTACGCCTATGTAAACGAATATTTAGGAAATATTATTTAGAAACAATTGTCTGGACAACGTGGGGCAAGGTTGGACAACTACTCGATCCAAGTCTGAAGTTTCGTTGACCATCATTGCCCTATTACTTTAAAAACATCGATAGTTTTGAAATTTGAACAAATATCCATAGGCATTTTTTTTGTAGTAGACGCTGTGCATATCCGAGTCATTAACTATTCCAGTCAATGGCTTGGTCATGCCAACGTTTTCGGTAGGTATCAACATTACTGTACTCACAAATCATTGGGATTTTTGGCTCAACTGACCCGTTTTGAAAAAAAATACTGTAGTTTGTTCCTGAATATCCAAACATATCATTGCATAAGCTTTAGATTTAGGCAGAATATCAAGACGACCGCCCCAAATTCCCCGTTTGGAACAAGATTTTTGATAGCACAGCACCCTGCGTGACGTTGCTACGAATTGTAATTCATCAGAATGGGCAGGCCCGGATCATTAGGAGGTCACAACAATACCGATCCATTCACTTGACATGTTGATGCATGGCGCTGAGCTATCCCATCCTTTAAGGACCGTTTGATCACTTGGCAATTTTATTCTGCTTATCACCAGACAATTACATCCATTTCCGGTAATCCGTCCTTCCGCTAAGGGGTGAAGTGATGATATAATGAAAAATTATACCTACACAGAATAGGTTTGATCAGTTGGTATTCGATTTTGAGGCCGAAGTTCACCACTCCAAAAAGGAGGGGTAAACTGAACCTTAACTGGCCAAGCCAATATAGATTGAATCAATGATTGTATGTGTACGTTCAGCAGTTAATTCATTTAGTAACACATAGCATAGTTTCGAAAAAATATTCCATGGAATTTAAACGCCATTTATTTGATTTTTGCCTTTAGGTAAAATGAGGAGAAGCCCCTGTTACCTATAATCTATATTTTAATACAACATTATTTGATTTAATTGTTTGTAACTATTGTAATTTTTTCATTCATTTTACCTATTTTTATTAAAAAATAGAATTGAAATATTCACATTGCAATTTATGAAGATACAAGGTTTATTGGTATTTATTCTCGTTCCCTTTTTTCCCATAAAAAAAAATATGTTCAATGTTCAAAATTATAGGTACGGCATCGGTGTCACGGAAATTCATGTTTAAATGACTTTTATGCTGATTTGAGCATAGTTCTTTGAAAATTTGATTTTCTTGCAGAGTTCACTTTATATTTGAATGTTAATATCGTTGAGTGCGGTTTATTAGAACACCGTTTCTCGTGTGTCATGATCCTCCTGTAAGTGACACAGTCAAGAGAAAGATTCATAAATCTTGGTCAGGAGAATCGTAATGCATGTTTAATTTCATAAAACCGGGGAAGGCCAGAAGCTTGCCTCTTCTTTTCCCTCAATAGGGAAGCAAAATATATTAAACTTTAGTTTCATAATTATGATTCCTCAGATGTCTCTTCTACTCTAACCATGTCATTCATTTGTGTTGTTTTCAGATGGAATTGTCTAAAACTCTGGTCCATTCTTTGTGTTGGGTTTGTCTTGCCTTTGATAGTCTTACAAGCCCTGCACAGAAGAGGGACCCTCAATACTCGCCGTCCTCTTTTGACTGCCACGATATCCAACGACTGCCGGTGCAGGTCCCTCTTCTCTATAGGGTCTTGCCCCCAGAAACCCTCTTCTGTCCATAAATTCATCGGAAGGCCGTGGCTGGGACGTATTCTGAAAGCTTGGGAAGGAGCTCCCGTTTCTAGGACCGAAACATTGCACCATCTGTCCAAATTTTTGCCTTCCGCTTTCCACATGTTCAACCCTGAAGCTGAAGTTAATCGACTATCACACTACCTGCCATACATTCCTTGTCAAATTAATATCTACAGTAGAAATTATACCTTGAAGTGTCTGGAAAACAGGTATAATAGCTTCAGAAAGCCCCTTGTTCTTGCGTTTGTTGGAGATTCTCAAATTAGAAATGTTCTAGAACAAATAATCGTTCATTTAGAACCGTTGCTTAATTTTTCTGTTCATTCTGAGACGGGACGAATAAAGACTACGAAAGAATTTGTTGGTCGAGCAACAAAGCAATTTGTCACGATCAACTCGACAATGTTAACTATGGAACTTTATTGGGCAGAAACACTACGTGAAAAACGAAACATTGGGAAGGAATCATTTGGTGTGATCGAAGTTTTCGAAAGGTGGACTAAGGCTCTGACTACGGGCAATGGCATCATTCCGGATATCATTTACTTCGGAGGGGGCAACTGGCCTTTCATCAAAAACTTGGCTCCATACGCCGTAGACAGCGTTGTTAAAGATTTCATACACCTAAAGAAACATTTGAGTATTCTTTCTAAAAAAGTAGTGTTGTTTTTACGCACACCAACGCCATGGAAACCATGGGTTCGATCTTACATGAAGGTGACTCCTAATGCGGGCTTAGATTTTATTAGCCAAGTCGGGGCTCTGTTTGTCAAAGGGACGGATGTGATATCCTGGGATACACCTACACCGGTTTACTTGAAAGAATTCGATGAATGTAAAGCTCTGTGGAAGACAGGGAGGATGAATCACCTGCCTCAATCTTGGATGTGCAATTCCAACAACCATTTCAGTCAAATGGCAAACGCCGTGGCCGCCAACATGCTGTGGAATCTGGTATGCAATTCGATTTTCAAACTAGATTCAAGTCATTGCTGCGTTTAACATGCCATGAGTAAAGTGCTAAAAGTTATACCCATCCTACAACATATTTGTAGCAATCATCGCAGGCTTTTGTTCTGACCTGTGCTATAGAATACAACGAATTCTTTGCACAATAACCAATGTGGAATATGTACACCGCTTGGAATGTACTAGAGACTTCATGACACCAGTGTGAACTCAATCCTTAAAATAGACTAAGTTATTTAAGGGCTGATTCATACTGTTTAAGAAACATAATTTTCTTTAGTAAAGCCTCTGATAAAAAATATTTGTTTGCTTAACCAACACAAAATGATGTCTTTTCGTAGGTCGCCCAATCCTTTAGCTTTTATCCGGCAACCAAAACTATCTAGACCATAGGAGAGCACTTTAGCACAAATGTCTTATTTCTTGATACTATCTAGACCACAGGAGAGCACTTTAGCACAAATGTCTCTTTGGTGGCACACTCTGTTTGAACTAGTCTCTTTGATGGTACACTCTGTGTGAACTAGTCGCAGGAAATTGTAACTAAATAAGTTTTGAGTCCCTTAGTACACGTATCCATGGTCATAATTGGCTAGAATAATAAGGAGTCGGATGTGAATGACGGATGTCATTTTGCTGTCGTGGATTCACAAGTATATTTTCCAGTTAAGAAACCCTGCAAAACATGAAGCAGTATCATTCAGAGGACATCAATAATATTATTTATATTAGTTCCCTCAACAACAATACGCTTAAATAGCTATTCCTAAACAATTCGTACATGCATTCAATCGTATTTTCGAAATAAGCATATATGATATAATTATGGACATATTGAGTTATAATTGCAGTATCACATTGTTTCAGAAACTCTAACTCATTCCTAGATTGCAAGTGCTTTTCTGAATGCTATAGTTTGATAGTGTCTATAGTAATCTGAATATTTGAATGTGATACACCACATTTTTACATTTAGATGTATTAAGGACGCTACTTCTCTATTACCGGTTATCCAGCAGCTGGCTGTGCAAATAGTGTAGATGAATTCTCTGCCATCAAATGACAATTTGTTGCTAAATTTCATGATCCTGATTTGATAACATGTTGACAATACGATGATGTAAATGCATTAGGCGACAGATTACTTTAGAAGTTTCAATTGTGCATCGTTGCGTGTGAACCCGTTTGACAGATTCACGACTTTTAAAAATATTCCATCGACATGCTTCAATACCTATTTGAATGTCAACAAATCGTAAAAAATATAAAATTGTATCTACGTTATTCCCTGATAAAAGCTTCGGTTCTTTCATACTGCAAGGTCAAAGAGGATACTGAGCAGGGTGGTGCATTGAGACTTCATCGCACCTTGAGACCAGAACCTCAACAAGGCAACAATTATTGATATTCAAGAAGGATGACCCGGTATTCAGTAATAGACTAAGTTGAATCTGTTCTCTCCGATGTGAACATCGTGGATGACACAGTAGAGCTGCAGGGTGTAATTGAGACACGGGGAGAGTGGAAGCAATCATCTTGAGATGGAGGATCAAGACCGAAATGGGCCAGAAGTTTGGGATTCTCCTCTGGTAACAACAACAAAATTCTGGCGGTCGCAGCTAAGACAATGAGAGCACGTTTCCAGGCCGCCTCCAGTAAAAAATGGCAACTGGATTCACACGGTTTTTGTGCCATCATTGGAGACTCGACTGGATTCAGAGACGCCGTTGTGTTACGAGTAAACTAAAATTTGGAAGCTGCTTCATTGTCGTTGCGGTCGGAGAATGGATGAGTTGAGACTACAAGGACTGTCATGCAGGTGTAGTGCTGGCCTCTTCCGCAGACTCACGCAACTTAATGATATCCTAAGATGAACACTGCAGGGAGGTAAACTTCTGTCGGGGCATTACAAATTTCCCATTTAAGAAGTGAAAGAGTTTGTGCTGGGATTGTACTTGTGTACACACATATGCTGAGGCTCATTTCATTAGTCATCCGGCTTAGGCAGGTTCCGCTGCCACGGGAGCTGAGACACGTAAACGCAGGAAATGCATGGCCCTGTCACAACAATTTCAATTTGAACCCATAGACTTCTAAATGACGGGTGTTTTGTGAGTCAACTGCGCGGATTGTGAAGGAAATCGGGGGCAGGTTGCTGAAGATTACCGGAGGCTGAAGGGGATTTTTCTTGTTTTCAGCAACGCTTCGGCTTGACTGCGCGGAGAGACAATTGCAGGGAAGGAAGATGGGGAGGTGTTTTAATCAGTTGAAAATAATCCTCCCAGGATGTAGATATCCAGTTCCCTGCTTTTTTGCTATAAACACTAAGTTCCTTCTAGGAGTTTTCTCTTCCTGGAGGTTATTTCGTTGCCCTTCATAAATATTTCCCAAAAAATGAAGAAAAAAAGGGTTTTTGGTACCACCCCCATACACCACGGGCTTAATAGTACATAAGTGCAGCGTCAAAGCTCATCCATTCACAATGAAAGTTTTTCAAACACATTCATTTTTAATTGAAAAGTTCTTTGAACACCGATTTTTTACCACATTCAATTATCTACGGCAAACAAATATTCCCATACCAGTAAAATATAACTGATGGTACGGTGTGGAATATTTGTGGTGCTCAAGTGAATAGGAAGGATAAAAATTTCGGAAATAATGTCAGTAAATTCATTAGTGAGGCAACACTAAACGCAAGAATTAGATACGCATCAATGTAACATGTCTTACCTCGAGAAAAAAAATTGTCACGGCTGTATGAAAGAGATATATGTAGAAAGTATAATTTCAATCTAAATCTGTGCCAAAATTCCACTTAAATTAAACAGGCTACAGAGGAGGGACTATTTACTAAATTTGTCAAATTCTTATCATTTAGTCACAAACGTTGTGTTACATCCATTCGCGTTCTAGACCCATCTTTCTGTGAACATTAAAATTTGCAGTTATATTGCTAAACTTTTATAAGCCGAGCGAAACGGATTTGGAGATAGTGACCTTCGATATCAGTACTGATTTTAAGATGACAGTGACATTCTATAACGGTATTCATTCTATTGTGTTCTGTCATCTAGGCTGTAGGCGAGTTCCCAATGGAACAGAAGGTTGGAAGTGGGGGGTTCTGCAAGGCCAGCCACAGTCATTAACTGACAGCTGTTGGGGCGGCCGCCTTGCCCTCCCCTCTTCCCTTAGTAGTATATACCAGAGCGAGACGCAAATGTGAAGGAATTAGGTAGGGCTTATTTAGCGGAGCAAGAACGCAAATGCGAAGGAATTAGATAGACCATAATTAGGGGGTACGAAACGGCCTACTGAAGGAATGAGATAGACCATAATTAGGGGGTACGAAAACGGCCTACTGAAGGAATTTGATAGGCGATAATAGTGTGAACGAATATGCTTTGTGAAGGAATTAGATGTAGGATGACTAGATCTTTGAACCTTTTATCGAATGTATTTGTTAGGATGTATGTTATTTGTTAGTGTGTCTGACTTAGTCGCTGTATTTCTCGGACATTGTAGTTATATGTTAAGACAAATTGATCTTGTGTTCAAGTTAGTTACTGATGGCTCATAGAGATACCAAGAACGCAAGTTTTTTGTGAGTCGGCCGATGTATTTGTTAGGATGTATGTCATTTGTTAGTGTGTCTGACTTAGTCGCTGTATATCTCGGACATTGTAGTTATATGTTTATTTAGTTCTATTCTGGTCAAGTGAGTTACTGATGGTACATAAACACTGCCCGTGACGGGTGGGGAAGAGGGGAGGGGTTGACCGGAGTCAGGCGGTGTCCAAACCGCAAATGATTTTAGCTTGATGATCTTTATATGTCAACTGTCACACAAAGATCTTATCTCGAGATATATGGTCCTCTTGGAGAATTGTTTTTCTTACGGTATCTTTCAGTTTCCTTTCGGTATCTTATCGCTTTTATTTACGATTGTTATTAGGTCTTTTCAACGCTTTATATATAATTGTATTGGGATATTTCGCACGGTATGATATGTATTACTATGTTTTTTATTGAATGACTCTTTGAATATAAATTTTTACTGCTCAAACCTGAATTGTTAGGATATTCGATGTAGTTATGCAAGAAATATGGGTATATATTAGGAGAGCTTAGCTAGTTGTGCTTTATTTGACTCATTTTCGGAGGTTGTTTGGTGGAATTTTTAGCGGTGAGATGCTTGATGCCAGCTTGATGTTGAATATAGGCTATGAACATTTACAGGTTATAACATGTTCATGTTGACGTGCTTTCATATTTTTTCACGCGAAAGTGTTCTCGGGTGGTAGTATTTCTGTGGGTTATCGATACGACCGCAATCCTAATTATCTT
>SDVV010010642.1:0-16169 GCA_016164225.1 Gammarus roeselii
AAGAGCCCCAAAAGGTTGAGCCCAGGAATAAAGGCTCCATCACCATTCTCCTGTCAAATGGAGCAACTCCCCAGCCGAGAGAACACAGGAGAAAACCCAAGACATAATCTTGTGACATGTTGACCTATTTACTAATATTTCCGGCCAATATTCAGCCACACATGATAGGTTGTGTTATTGATGTATAATTGTCAATTCTGTTTGCATGCACAGCCACACTAGGATTATATAGGACAACCGGTGGCTGATGCATTTAATTTAATTTAATTTGATATAATTGAATTAATTATTGCACTGATCCAAAGTAAAAATCAGTATCACGGTTTTTATTGTTTTTCAACCCTAGGGCTCATGGGCAAGTAATTACGTTGAATGCTTGAAGAAAGCAATTTCACAAAGTAATAAAAAACTTTGCTTGTTCTCCGTGGAATGAATGCCATGACAAAAGGCATGGAAAATCATGGATTTGCTGCTTCTAGCACACGTGAAATGGAAATATGTGAGTGTTTTCTGCATACATTCTATTTAACATGTTGACACTCGCAAGCACTGACATTCATGTAAGTTATATTAACAGAAAAATTCCTCAACTGTGGGAACTTATTAGATTTTGAATGGGTTGTTGAGAAACTGCGTGTGTTTTTGACCGATAGTGGCTGTCTGCTTCATTTGCCACGCTGCCAATGGTGCTGCATTTCCGCTGTGCGCGCTGCTCTGTGTACCGCCGTCACAGTTCAATGCTATGAACTTGACTGAATTTGGGCAGTTTGGCCTGCATCAATCTTATTTAAAGATGTGCAGTGGTCTTCTGCTGCGTTATTGTGCTCTGCGCAGCAGCTGCGGCGTGCGTGCATGCGATAAGCTTAAGTTTTACTACACATGAATGTTATAATCATTAGTACACTATATATGACACTTAGAATGCATGAACATGTGTGTGCTTGTTATGACCTTATCTTTAGTGACCGTTATCATTGCTAATCGCGTGGGTTATTTCTCTAGCCGCGTGGGCTGTTTCACTGACCGCGTGGGCTGTTTCACTGGTCGCGTGGGCTGTTTCACTGACCGCGTGGGTTATTTATAATTTACCGATTCATTTAACATTTGTATTCACGTCACTTCGTGTCATATGAAAAACCACAAATGGAATTACACATAAATGACAGCGATGTCGAATCAGTGCATTGTTGCATTCAAAATAAATTTAGACATAAATAAACTTGATATCGAACCAATGCATTGTTATGGAAACAAATTCTAATTAAATGAAAAAATGTAGAACTAAGTTTACTGCACACGTTGGTATTCCCTGTTATGATGTGGTGTTCTGCTGTCAACCAGTAAAATTATTGTTGACGCCTAGGGTCGAGCTGCGGGCATCCAGGAAATGCTGTGGTCAGGAGTGGCCGTCTGATTGCCTATGTTGTGGAATGCAGGCATATGGTACAGTTGAGTCACTTGGTCCAGTCACATTTTTGTCATCGCGTAATTTTCGGATTATTTGAATGTTGAGAGTTTGAATGATGTTCACAATTTGGATTGATCAACGTCATTTATTTTGCAATGTTCCCTCCGGTCTGTTATTGATTTGAATTTTATAATTGGTCACCGATGTAAACGCTATTCGATGCCGAATAGAAGTTATTCAACGCTTGACCGGGAGGGGTAATGATGAGGATTGAAAATTTAGTCGTCTGTAAAATTACAGCCTCGGAACAATACCCAAAATTAGGACATTGTCAATTTATAAAAAGATCTTCTGTCCGACTGGATAGTCATTTTTCAGTCCTGGTTATTGCCAAGGCTCGACAGGAGAGAGCGAGGATGGACGGGGCTTTCCACCGCGGATGAGCCTTCAGGGATAAACAGAAAAAAAACTTGTACCTACAGTTGTGTAAGTCGAACGTAATTATTTGATACTTATACTAAAACATCCTACCTCAATTGTCTGCGACTTCGTACTGTCGAAATTTACACTTGATTGCAGTCCTAGTTATTACCTTCACTGGCAGCGTTATGCCCACGAGTGAAGGTGCAAACTCGGCCAGAGCGATCCTGCCATTTGGGGTGCACCACAGATGGCAACACTTGAGGTGCCAGTCTTGCTGATTTACGTTACGAGTTAATTAATAATTATAGTTTGTTCCCTACACCTATACCAGTTGGTCCTAATTGTGCCTACTTATCAGTAATTGATATTTTTGTTGCTAACGAAAGTATGATACAATGCTTAATTAAGACTATCCTTTAATCGAGGACTTAGCATTCCCAGATCCTTGTTGCCGCGCTAGGCGCTGACAGGAGGCGCCTGGCTTGCGGAGGAATTCCCGCCGTCAGAGGGACTGCAGTTGGCGTGAGGAGGGATTTCCGCCGCCGGAGGAAAACTGCATCTACGACACATTTCCAATGGAAGTTAATACAATGGTATAACATATAATACATTCATATTAGCAGTAATGCATCATTGACAGAATGTTCATTTATGTTAATTGTTGTGAGGGAGAGCAATGCAGAACTCGACTTCGCGAGCCCTTACAGCTTTTCCTATCTCCATTTTTTCCCCTTCTATATTACCTCGGATGTCTACTCTCAGTTAAATTGGGAATTTATAATTACACAACACCAGAGATTGATTTCATGTCATGTCCTTGTCCCTGCTGCAGGTCTGATATTGGTGCTTGCCCATAATACTCATCTCAATTTATATTATTTATTAATTTTGAATCAAATTTATGCGTATGGAGTCATAAATTGGTTCCTTGAAAGTGAAAGCGCCGTGTGCACTTGAATTATTACCGCTCACAGAAGCTCATTTTAACTTAAACTTTAACATTTTGGTTTTGCCAACTGGTAACTCCTTAAACACCCTAATATACCAAACTCCTACTATAACTTTCGTGCCCCACGAGGAAGCACTCAGTGACTACACGTTGGAGCTCCGGTGGAAAATAGAAGAAACTACTTCAACTATAGCTTCGATCGGTTTACCTCACAAAAAGTCCATGATGAAAGGACAGTGGAAGTACTTTTTTTATACAACTGACCAAATATCGCTACAAGCTTACCCTGTTCCATTTTGAAGACTTACATGTTTTTGTCAAGGGAATAAAACCTTGTTTAAGTAGAAGCTACCACAATTAGCACTGTAGTCTCAAATTCCGATTAGCACGGGATTACTCAAAATTGTTCTTCGGTGCTGAATTTTGACCGAAAGAAAACTGCCTTTGAAGTCTTGTGATCTCAAAAGGTTTCTTCTTAATTATAGCACCACTCTATTATCACTCATGGACACCTCAATAGAGGACATTATAACCACATACACAAACTATCGACACAACACACTCAGGGTGGAGGAATTGCTCTGTAAATGTTCAAAGCAGGAACAAAATAAACTAAGCAGCATGAGTGCAAATCTGCTTCCAGATACACCTGAAAGCTAAAGTCCAAATCATTCACAGACATTAAATGCAATGTGTCCACTTGGAACTCGGTACATGCTTATAATCTTATTTATTTGTCTGCATGTAATAATAAAAGTTGTTCCGCTGCTATAGTTATTACTTTCCTAAAAATATCCGTTTGAAAATGAATTGGAAACATATATAGATGGAAAAGAGAAACTGAAACCATAAAAGATGTGTGTTTAACATAATTACACGTATCATAATAGTACATGGACTCAACACTTATGAATATGTCATATGTGTGGAGTTCATGTAGTATCATGATTGATGCTGGGTCAGCTTTGGGCCTGAAAAAATAAAAAATAAACTAGAAGAAATAAAAAATAGAGGCCGACTGATTTTTTTGCGTACCTTTCATTCATGGGGAAAGGAAAAATTATTTCAAAATTATATCATGGCAGGACTTACTTGGATCGTATTGCAGAATATTGAAATATTGCTAGGTTATTTCATTTTGCTTGCGACTGACGATTTCATGTGCAGTAATCCTCATGAGGAGTTCCAATCTCTTCCCATACTGGTCAGCCTGCGTCCACAGGGGCACCTAGCACATAATCTCTCTTCGTTTCTCAGTGGCCAACCCAGTGATCCTGTTGCGTTTCTTCTCATCTTCACGCTTGTGGAGCTGTTCATTGGTTTCATAAGTCGCTTCGACCGACCGTGAGAGCGTGCATCTCACCTTAGCTGGTCTCGGAGCAATTGACTCTGGGCAGAAGGCCTCGTGACCAAAATGAAGTTACAATCGCCTCCCATACTTTTCAGATAGGCTTCCAAAATGTTGATATGAAAAACTTTGTTACAATTATATTGTATGGGAGACAATTCAGTTTTATCGCATAGGGAGATAATTTGACCGTGAGTGGTTTTGCTCGAGTGAAGATTTAGCACCATTAACTTCCAAATCTAGCGTGATTTTCAATAGTGCGTTGCGTCTATGCAAGCATCAAACCTGCTATTAATCTCATTCATACGCAAGTTGGGCCGCCTGGCCCGGTATTTTGGCATAGCCACGATGAATTCAAGGCTGCTTTTGTGATTCGATGTAAAGTCAGTGAGTATTTATTGAAATTTATTATTTTCTTAGCATGGCCTGAATCATCGATAATCAGCAGTAGTCCTGTTCTACCTGCAGGCTGCAGACATCTCAATCTACCCAATATCAGTAGCATGCTGATATTTGAGTGTGTGTTGATCCTACTGTCAAATGCCACATTAGGCTGTTCTGTATTAACGCAGCTACACTATATTTGGTTGCTGTAAAATTATTTGAGGTATTTATCTATAGCTACAAGGTTTGTTACATAACTTTGAATATTGCTTGGAACTTTGGTTTGGTCTCGAGCCAAGCCAGTTCGCAAGATGCCAAACCCTTTGGTAGGTTATGTAATACAATAGCTAGACCAACACTCTGCAGATGATTGAAATCAGGAGGGATATCTATGGAAACAATGACTCATTCAGGATTTTAGAAAGATCCATGAAGCAATTTCATGCTATTCTAGCTATGGTAATAAATTCTTGAGATCAATTTGGGATTATTTCTAGTTAATAATGGTTGTCATTTAGTTGAGTCTAGAGAATAAATTTAACATTAGAATAATCTTTGAGACTCATCTACCACCTTTCGCATAGTGGAAGCTGCAAGACAGGCAGATTTTTTTTTATCTAATGGTAGGAAGTGAAGTGTAACCAGTCACAGAGAAATTATGGTCAATGAAAATAGGGATAAGGTAGAATAGTCAATGAGTATTCTTTCTAGGGATTCCTAATACAAAAGCCTTATAATCTGATCCTCTGACTCTGAAACTGAATTCAATATTTCAACTAATAAAATCATCAATATATTGTATGATTGCAATAATTGCATTTGCCACATTTTACTTTATCAATATTGTATAACATTCTAAAAGTGTAGCTTTTTGATAATTATGAATGTCCACTAGAATTGTTAATTGTCTTCCTGAATCAATAATCTGCTCTAGCTAACAATATTGTTTATGTAAGTGATGTTGAATGCCCACCTAAGCTGTTCAAGGGGCAAGGGCATGGAGCCTGATGAACCAACACCAACTCTGCGCACACCAACCGGGGTTATGACCACTGGGACCAGGCTCACCTTGGCTATAAACTAAAACTGGGCATCTTGGGCGTGCTGCTCTCTGGCTGTGCCACAGCACCCCTACAGGCTTCACTCCCTAAAAATAGCTACCCAGACCCTGGGCTTCCTCTGGGTTCAATTCCGGATTAGGCAAATACAGAGCTGTGTTGGACCACAGGACTCCCACTTCTAGGTCACATCACACACATGGGCGGTACCCACCCCAGGACCATGGATAGTGGAGGATTCACCTTGGTGTGCTCTCACCCTTTTCACTGACTGGAGACAGTTCCTGAACAGCAGAGGCTGTCCAGAAGTGGGGTTAGACGCCAAGGATACTGAAGATGAACCTGCAGGCAACGGGCAAGAAGTTGGTCATTAGATGAATTCTTAAACATCCCCAGACCACCAGCATGCCCCACCCCCAGACTGGAAATGTCCACTGCGGATCAGAGTCACTCTAAATAGTGATCCTCATGGAGTCATGAAAAATTGATCAGTCATGGAGTTACATATAATTAACAGCTAACGCTGCCAAGTTTTGTATAGATGCACTAACTCTGCGGAGTTGTTGAGCGAAGGAAACTCAATACAAAACTCTGCGGAGTTGATGATGCAGTCGAGATACTGAACTACAACACTGCAAAACCAGGCAGGATTTCCCCGAGCAGATTTTTTTTTGCGCCCTAGATTTCAGAAAGTACTCAATTACCAAATACAGTGAATAAAATGGAAAAAAAACGATAGTAAGAACAATGCACTTGGATGTCATTCAAGTCACAATTTTCTGTTGAAAAAAAAAATCATGCACTCACCTAGGTAATATACATATCTAGTCAAATACGTCTAATATTCAGTGAATGATTCTATCTAACATAAAATTACAGCTGAGTGTAGGGCAAAACAACATGAAAAATGCACTTCAAGAAGAAAATTGTCTGTAAAATGTTTTTGGTGATGTGAAACACTTGCTAAATGTACTAGACCATATCACAGCTAACAAGTGACCAACTAAACATGCAGCAAACCAACCTCCTTGCATGGTACAGCTTAATTTACCTGACACACATGCAGCATATATTAGTGACAAGCAGTACAGTTAAAGCAAATGTTCACAGTGATCAATCTATCAAAATTGAATTGTTTTATTCCTACTAGTGTTGGATGAAGCCAACACAGTTCAATTCCAATAGCAAATTTTGATTGGACAGTAACCACAGTAGGCAATGGCTATCAAAGATCTGACAGTTCATAATTCAAATTATCACAATGAATGAAAAATAAATATCTAAAAACTTTGAGTGAGCGAAAATCATCTGACCTTCACGAAGGAAGCTATTCTTGTCTTAACTTCATAACTGTACAAGACAGAATTTTGTCTGGACAACTTGAGTGAGCAAAAATCATCGGACAATGACCAAAAATGCCATTTTTGCCATATCCTCATGGTTTAACAAGACTAAAGTTCCCTGTGGCTTACATCAAACCAAGCTGTTTGGCATATGATTGAAATTTTTTAGGAGCTGTAGATCTTTTTTCAAAGTTTTTGAGAGCAGTAAATTTCCTTTCTCATAAGTCATGCATCCTTAAATTACCCTAGTTTTTACCCTAGACTATGGAGAACTTAGTTGGATACCATGGGGTAGCTAACATATAATTAATAACACTTATGTGTGCCCCACAGGTTAGAACTACGTACCATAGAATAATATGTACGCTTGTCCTGCAGGTTAGAAACACCTAACTTTTGCCTGCAGGTTAGAAAAACATGCTCCTAAGTTGGGTTAGGTTAGGGAGGAAGGTTCCAACAATATGCTCCCAACATAGCCAGCAAATATATCCAGCTGCTCAAAGCATAACGGCACAAAGCCACTATCACGCAAAATGAAACTGCACCAGGGTGGGCACCACTGTATACCTTTTGATTACATACCATACCCAACAAAGGTCCCAAAATGAAATTGATACCTTGGTATCTCACCTTGGTCGCCTCGAGACTGCTCAACAAGCCAGCACAGCCAAAGTGCAGAGCAAGACAAGAGGCACAAATGCCAGAGCATGCCAGAACCCCGAAAGCATGGCAAAACAATACCGCTGAAAGATCCCGAAATTTGTGCTTCAGGCAACTTATCACGCGGCTATCTTGTTAGTCACAACATACCATAAAAAATACATATGTACATATTCATGCACACTTATATACATGCATTCAAAATACATATACACACATAAAAACGTGTGTACATACATTGCTACACAAAAATTAGGCCTTGTAGGGCTAGTCAAAATTTACAAAGTTGTCATACAGCAGATCAGCAAAGACTTGCTTATAGAAAGTGATATGTCAACTGCACTATGTCAGCAGGCAAACTATTCCATGCAGTAACACATCTCACATCAGTAACACATCACATCACATCAGTAACACATCTCACATCATCAGAAGAGCAAGGTGGAAACACCATTTCAGCAGGTTACCCCTAGTACCAACTTTTGGAGTCAAAGAGAACATTCAGCAAATCCACTGATTTGCCATGCAAAATTGTATAATATTTTAACAGTTCTTCCTGCAGAAGGCAACCCTTAACAGAAAACAAATCCAAGCTCAATCTATTACCATAGTCCACATCAGCAAGCCCATCAATGTTTTTGGTCCATCTCCTCTGAATAGACTCAAGCAGTCGGCAGTCCTCACAATATTTAGTGTTCCAGACAAAAGAATATGTGCAACACGTACACAAGTGGGCAAATATGTGCAAAATACAAGGGGACCATAAACTCTGGGGACCTACAGACAGTTGATCTCAACAAGCAGTTTGCTTGTTGAGATCAACAAGGTAGAATCGGAGACTTGTGTCCACATTGACACCTAAGTTTTTATGTGTGGAGACAAACTTCAATGCTCTACCTTGCAAGAAGTAACTACTAGTTAACTGAGACCAGAGCATCAAAATCAATGCCACCTCTGTAAAAGCGTAGGACCACACACTTGTCTGGATTCAATCTGAGATTTCAGGACCTTGCAACAAAGTCAACTGTATCCAAACCACTTTGGAGTGACTGAACACCGTGGACGGCAGGCTCTGTGTCCTTACGCAAGTATCTCTAGTACAGTTGATAATTGTCCAAAAATGTAGCGGACAGAACAGTAGCGGACCAAGGACAGAGCCCTGAGGTACACCACTTGTCACATCAACTGGGTTGCTCACTCATATGGACACCTGTCACTCAATCAAGGCCAGCAATGAAATACAAACACCCAAAGACTCTGGCTTAGACAGAAGCACACCATGACACCACATCAAATGCTTTAGAAAAGTTGAGCATTATTACATCCACAACATACCCCTCATCAATCCTACTTCCAACATCATCATATGTCAACAGCAACTAGTCCTCTGGTTACTACAAAAACCATACTGATGGGATGACAAAATATTGTTGCTCTCAAGGTACTCAGTCAACCAAGATACAACTATTCTTTCCATTGATTTGCAGCAAACCAATGTCAAACTCACTGGTCTGTAATTGAGTGGATCAGTGTGAGATTTAGCCTTGAATATTGGGACAACAATCAATTTGCTCCAGACTTCAGGTACTGTTCCTGTCCTCATTGATTTTTGAAAAATCAAACAAAGAGGGAGGGAGAGTTCATCTGCACAACTCCATAGCAGCAGATGCAGGTGGAGGCCATCAGAGCCCATACTGGAGCTGGGATCAATAGCCAAAAGAATTTACTGGACCCCAGCCTTGAGAAGTCCACATCAGACAAACTTCCATCAGAAGACTGGCAAGGATCTGGGTGGGTAGAAGCTGAACCTACAAAAACTCCAGAAAAAGTCAGCAAAAACTTTGCACATCATGCTTGGATCCTGAATTATCTCACCATTTGGCAATCAAGTGCACTGTTTCAAGCAGTTGCAATAAAATTAGTTTACATGGCGCTTTTTACCCTTAAATTGCTGTATAACCATATTTATTTGAACAAGCAAACTTGTTTCATAAAGGCTTGTGACAGTAATGGTACTAGAGCTGGGTTGACAGAAGGCATTACATAAGTAGTTATGCAATGGCGGCTGGCTGCAGGTATTGGTAGCAGGTTTGGCGGCTGCAGGCAGTGATGGCCAGTTTGGCAGGGGCAGGCAGTGGCAGCAATTTTGATCTCTAGACGCAACATTGGTGGCAAGCTGTGCATAATTTGGAGACTGACCAGTATGCCATGTAGGTTTTGGTGGGTTTGATGTGGGCTCAATAGGTTGTGACAAGGATGTGTGGGTCCATCCTCTTGGTAGAGAATTGTCTCTCTCATACTAAGATGTTTGTTGAGAGGAAGGACCATGGTTTCTTCATACAGAAGCAGAATGGGTGCAGTTTGAGTCTAGCCCATTATGATGCGCAAGGCTTTGTAGTGAATTATTGCCAGTGGGAGCAAGGTCATAGTACCAAGCTATGTTTGCATCAGAAAGCATACCTTGGTTGTCCCAAGATTGCTCCACACCCTGGCACAGCCAGACTGTAAGGCGTGACAGGAGGCACAAAGGGGCTGAGAATGTCCGACAGTGAAAGCATGCCAAAAAATTCAATGAATTTGGTCAATCTACTCCCAGGACCTGCAAACAGTTCATCTCAACAAACAGTTTGCCAACCCATCAGCCTTTGCAGCCACCACACAAATATGATGTGTAATCAGGGATTGGTATTCACACTGATGCCCAAGTTGTTATTGTAATTGATCCTTTGTTGTTGTTGTTGCCTTAACCCAACTCCCCCTGTGATGGAGGAGACACAGCCAGCGCACAGCCCAAAGCCCAGAAACCCAGAAACATGTGAATGTTATGGGTGTTTCTGCTGGTGCAGGCATTTATATTAGGCCTACATCCCTGAGGAAGTTGATGCTGTCTTGCGGCTGTTCCCACAGATCATGTATTAATGTGATAGTGTGGTTGAGGCAGCTGGGTGCTAGGGTTGAGCAGAGCGTCATGACATGCTCAACTGTATTGGCGAATCCCGGCATGGTAAACAAAGGTGGGAATGCGAGAGTGGCTTGCTTGGGTTCAAGGCGCCAAGGTGAATCCCCAGCTATCCTAGGTTCTGGGGTGGGTGCACCCCAAGTGTGTGATGTGGGGTTGGAACTGGAGACCTGTATTCCAGCATGGTTCTGCTCTTGTCAACAACCTCGAATTGGATCCAGAGGACACCCAGGGTCTTGAGGGCTATTTTTAGAGAAGGAACCCTGTTGGGGTGCTGCAGCATGCCCAAAGTGCCTGGTTTTAGTCTATTGCTCAGGTGAGCCTGGTCCCAGTGATCAAAACCCGGGTTGGTGTGCGCAAGACGCAGAGTTGGTGTTGGTTTAGCAGGCTCCATGACCTGTCCACTTGAACAGCTTGGATGGGCCTTTGCCATCACTTACAGGAAGGTACATTACCTAATCTATGCTGGTTTCAGTGGAGGGCTGTGTACACCTCAGTTATTACAGGTGGACCCATTCCCACCTGAGCAACCCCAACTCAATATAATCCTAATCCTGAGGATAGCATTGCTGGAAGACAAATTGAAGCCTTCAGCTCAGTGAACTTTTCACCCGCTGAAGTTATTAAATATATTGATGAACTGAAAGTCACAAAATCTCCAGGTCCTGACCTAGTTCATCCCAGAATTCTAGAAGAGACTAGAAACTAAATTGCCAAACATTTTCACCCCATCTCACAAATGGCACCTGCCCCTCTAAATGGCAAGAAGTTAATGTTACCCCAATTTTTAAAAAAAGGTGAGAAGAAGAGTCCCCTCAATTACCGTCCAATTAGTCTCACCTCAGTCGTTGGTAATTGATGGAAAGTTTGATTGATAAAATTACATAATTTTTAGAATCAAACTAACTGATAAGCAACTTTCAGCATGGCTTTAGACACAACCATTCCTGTCTTATAAACCTGCTACTTTTTTTTAAGGATATAATAGAAATCCACAACACAAAATCTCCAATCGATATCACTTACCTTGACTTTCCAAAAGCATTTGATAAAGTCCCCCACAAGCGCCTAGTTAGTTAATTGCACAGCATCGGTATTCAAAGCGAGCTTAACGACTGAATAAAATGCTGGCTTACAGACAGACGGCAACGAGTTCTACTTAAGGAAGCTTCCTCCCCCTGGAGTAATGTCACAAGCGGCGTGCCTCAAGGAGCCTTGTTAGGTCCAGTTCTCTTTACAATATTAATTAACAATCTTGATAGCAACGTACTCCCAAACATTAGCAAGTTTGCAGACAACACTTAGAAAGGAGGAAGAGTACAAACTGAACTAGAGTGTCAGCAGATCCAACTAGACTTATAAAAAATTGTTGATTGGTCAGAAAAATGGCAAATTAAATTTAATGTTGACAAATGTAAAGCTATGCACATAGGTCCTCATTACCTCAAACACCAAGATTCAATGTCCGGAAAGAATCTCATTCCTGTCACCGAAGAGAGAGATTTTGGTGTCATCATTAGCAATGACTTCAAAAGTAGCAAGCATTGTAACAATGCCGTCAAGAAAGGCAACAAAACGCTAGGTATGATATCCCGCTCTATCTCATACAAAAACAAAGACAGTATGGTTAAGTTATTCAATGCATTTGTTAGACTGCATCTTGAGTATTCCGTTCAATTTTGGTCTCTGTATCTTAGAAAAGACTTTCATTAAATTAGAGAAGGTTCAACGCAGAGCTACCTAACTCATCCCTTTGCTGTGGAATAAATTGTATGAAACCAGGCTACGTGAACTCAATCTTCATTTGCTAGAGAAACATTGAGTCAGAGGCAACATGATTGAAGTGTGGAAGATTATGAAGGGTAAGGAAAACGTCGACCGAGCAAGCCTTTTCACTATAGATACAAACGGAGTGACTAGGAACAATGGATGCAAAATTGTGGGGACGGCAATTTTGCATCCTTTGGGACGGCAATTTCTTCACTTGTAGAGTTGTCAAAAAATGGAGGTAGTAAACAGCAATACAATCAAAATGGGCAAGTCTCTGCTGACAAACAGCTAAACCATTCCCTTTCTTGATGTTGTAACAACAGAAATGGCACATGAAGCTCGTTCTACTTCAGAACTTGCAATGTTTGCTATCATAAGGCAACCTAGTTTGAGCCTCTTCCTATACTTGTTACACCTCTGCATCCACCTCAGGACTGTGTTGACTCTGTGTTCACCCAATGCCAGGGCTGTGAAGTGTGTGTGTGTGTCTGTTTGTGCATAGATGTGTTCTGTAGGAGGGGGAATGGTCATGTGTGGTGATTGCCTAAGCGTGCTGCTGGCATGTTGAGTAAGTGTCAGTGGGTTGGACGGGTAGTCAGTAGTTGATGGCAAGGATGTGTCTTGCCTACAATCTTGTTATAAAATAGTTCCTGCAGTGACCGTAGGTAGAGGTGAGTGCCTGAGACACATCAATCTAGGTTTGGCAACAGTTCTGGTGTGGTTTGTGTGAGGTTTGTACATCATCCTTGTGTCATAAGTCTAAGGAAAGTTGAAATGAGACTGGAGTATGGAAGTGCTGTTTAGCAGACCTGAGTATGGATTTGGTATTCACTGGATCTGATGTTAATAAGGCCAAGGATTAGTTGCTTAAGAGTTCAAGTACTGCTGGAGGTGTGCAGCTATGGTCTTGGAATGTGTGGTTATTGTGAGGTCATCTACATTTGAGCTCATGTAAGAATTAGGTCCCCTTGGTATGGGCAAGCTGGGCTTGATGACATTGAAAGAGAACTAAGCCCCCAGGACACTGTTAAGGGAGTGGAAAATCTGAGTTGTCTTATTATTGTAGACAGTGTGTGCATGTCTACCAGAGAGAAAATTATCAAGCCACTTCTTGTAGTTTAGACAGATGTGTGTGTGTGGAGAATTTTGTTTATGAGGAGCTATCTCAGAACTGTGTTGAAGTATTTATTAATGTCAATGGTGCATACCAGGGTGCATTGTGCTGACTTCCTTTGTTCAGGCTTTTATGGATGATTTTGTTATAGGAGGGGCTGATAAGCCACCACCATGAACTAGTTTGTGTTCAATTTCCAAGCTATGCCAAATATCAACACCTCAAAATATTACAAGTCTTGTGTGGAATATCAAAACCAGTCACTTGAAATTCAAATTGTTGCATATCACCACTGTATAAAGTTCCCCTCCTCATAGTTAAATGGCAGCTGTTTACTGTAGTTGTTCTAATAGTCAATTTATCCCAGCAAGGACATGGCCAAAAGTTTTCATAAAGCCCAATAAAGCAAACAAAATGACCACAATGAAATTGGCTAATGCTAGCAAATCATTGAAGAAAACAAAGGCCTACCTAAGTCACACAATAAAATCAACAAAACAACGTACAAGGGAAAAGTATGATTGTGAGTTCTGAACTAGGTAGGGAATTTCCAGTGTGTGGAAAGCCAAATAATAATTTTGATGAATTTTCCAATATTCTGAGAGTAGGAAGTTCATAAGTTATTTGGTAGGGACCACTAGGTGATGATGGGCTTCTCAGGATTGACCCAGTAGCTTCCTTGTAGCCAACTTATTGTTTACCAGGTAGGATCCGAGGCGATGGCAAGGCTCCTATTATTGATGATACAATATCAGCTCACAGTTACCCAAACACTCAAATACTGGACACTCACAGATTTTCATTTGCTAGTTTCTCTTCTTCCTTTGTATGTATGAGTAGCAGCTTGGACATCCAACATATCCATCCAGAACCTGCTCATACTAAAACTGACAATGATGAATATCCTTATGATCCTGCTGAACCAACTTTATAAAATTGCCAATGGCCACTGAGATACAATCATCAGCATACCCATGTAAGCTTGATTCAACCAAAGTTTTCTATTGAATCAAGCACCAGCTATACTTGAGCTGATTGTTCCCACACCAATGTATATCCACTATTGCATACGAGTGTGTAACCAAGCTGCAAAAAATTTATCAATTGATGTTGCTACAAATCAAGGTTAGAAGACACCCTGATCAACACTGGCCTGAAAATATAATTCTATGGAAATAAATATTTAAAAAACAATTAAACTTTCAAATTATTAAAATTCTTCTGCTCTATAGTTTATCTCAAGTTGGAAGTTGAATGATCACTAGGTAGCTACTACAGTCTATCTTGGTTGTAGTTGAATTAATATTACTGATCAAAATTTATTTTTGCAGGTTTCTTCACAGAGCGTTAAGAGAAACTGTGAGCTGTAATGTCTGGCAAACGTCCATTGGAGGATGGACGAGGAAGTTCCCCTCCACCTAAAAAGGTTCAATTTGAACCTGTGCAACTGGGAGCAATATCAACTCTTGAAGAGATGGATGTAAAAACACTTAAATTTCAGAATCACAAACTGTATCAGGTATGTTGCATATATTGCACTGTGAGTGAAGTAGGTAGCTAGTAGTCACCCAGCTAGTTGCAATTACGTAGTTATTCTCCTGTAGTAAACATACTTTCCATATATGTTACTACAGGCATGGCTACTTTCTATCATACCTTCATTATGCATCACTTGCGCTCTTTTACAAAGGCGAACACTGATTCCTTGTATCTAATTGATTATTATAGTGATGAAAGAACAGATGATACTCTGCCACACAGGCAGGTGTTGGTATATAATTCCTAGCCACTCATGCCCAAAAAGGGCTATTCTTTGTGCTTGTGCTTGTCTGTCACTTTCAAATTGCAAAAACTTGGTCAATTATGCTTTGATGTTGACAACTGGCTATCTTGGCTTTTGCCTTCCCTAAATCAATTCATGAAATAGGTATTTTTTTCTGGTGTTGCTCTTCATGCCTTGTATGGGATTGATTCCAAAATGCTAGGACATCACCCATTCTGCATGAATGTCAACACTTGATGAATTAAATTGACAATAATCATATGCAGAGATCCCAAAAGACATTTTTGGAAATTCAGCCTAATTTTTCAGAAATACATAGGGTTATAAACTTGATTTTTTTTGGTTCTGCCTGTCACATTTCTCACCAGTGGGTTTTCAAAATGGCTATAGCTTAGATCAAAGAACAATACAATAGGCAGAGGGCCATGTCTGCTTTTCTTGAAATTTGTTTGTTTCTTCAAAATAGGGTGCTTAACTGGGTCAATTTCAACCCAGTTCGTGCAGCTTGTGGATTCGGCAGTTTTCCAAGTGTTTGTTTTCAAGCCAGAGCTATTCAAGAGTGATATTTAAAATTTCTCAGACTTAGCTAATAATGCAAAAATTCTAATGCTTGATCTCACCTTTGTATCTCACCTTTGCAGCCCCCCACAGCCCCAACAGCCCCGCCAACAGGGCACGCAGGCATGGGAGGTAGTACACCTCAGCGCGCCAGCAATCAAAATGAACAGCACTGTACAAGTACTGCAGCAGGACGCTGGTCGGAATGCGCTCAATAGGTCCAAAGAAAACAAAACAATGAAGACAGTCAACAACTGCACACAACCGCTGACAACACAAACAAAGCAACAACATCACATCAAATTTAGTCTAGCAAAACTCATACAACACTGCCCCCAATTCCTCCGCCAGGGCCCTCTTGAAGCCGCGAAGTGAATCACACTGCACCACATCAGCGGGCAGCCGGTTCCAA
>SDVV010010643.1:0-16169 GCA_016164225.1 Gammarus roeselii
ACTCTCGGGGCATATGAGTATGAGAAACGAGAGCAAACCCTTGTTTGATTACTGACACCATTGGACATTCCTTGGCGTAGGCCGTGTGGCTCCAGTCAAAGCCCCATCGGCACTTCCCTGTTGGTCTCCCTCGACAACCCACCCAACGATGATCCACTGATCCCTACATGTACGACCTTTTCTCCGTCGCAATCCCAATGGCTAAATGAGGAAGTCAACGGAGAGTGGCTGCTCTTCACAGGCTATTGAACTGGAAAGCCTTCCTTCTCGTGTCGCTGTATCAGGAAGCTGTGGGGCGAGGTGTGTGTCGAGTCTTCTTCGATTCGCAGCGGATGAAAGGAAGAACGGAAAATATCAAACGATTTGTTACTATAAAAACATAGGTGATGAAATATATACGAGTATTTTGATTCAGTTGTGGTTGAAGTTAAACACTTTCTTGGCGAAGAAAATCACAGCTACCCAGCCAAGTGATAGTCATGGCTGACCACGTCTTTCAAAAATGATCTAAGTTTTCGGGTACACTGAGAGAGCATCAAATATTATTAAACCAGTCTCAATTCTTGCCTGCTTTGATGTGAAACAACTTCGTTTCCTGAAGCATCATAAATATTTTAAATACATGTCGAACACGTAGAGGTCGGTTGTATTAGATTGGAAACTGAATAACTGTTCAATTCGGGTGTCTCAAAGTTGGTAGCGCTGATAAACATGTGAAATAAGAGTTCACAAAATACAACAACTTCCCGCCTAAACTCGATAGAATTTTTATCTTTTGTGAGGGACAAATTGTCCAAAGGATTATATCCATAGTTTTTTCAGTGCTCAGCCGATGTCATGGTCGGGGTATCTTACCCGCAGGCAGTCTTCGTGAATGACTCGTTTCCTTCTAGCTAATATGACATAAAAATAATGAATATATTTCAGATAAAATCAACACAATTTTGAAAATATCACGTGTGAAAGCAAATGAGATCGCCCTCTTCCCTCAAGCCGTTCCCAGCTCGCTTTGCCTTGCTCCAGATACTCCTTGTGTCCCCTGTGCGTCTTCTCAGTCCTGCTTTAACGTTTAGTAACCACCCGATGCCAGGGACATAAGTGAAATGATCATGTTCACAGCGGTGGATTACTATATCTCCTAATTTTGGAGATTTGATAACAGTTTTCGGTACAGTTTCGCTAGAATTATCGACCGATAGTCGTATTAACAGGTTAGTACAATTATTCGGTATATACGTCCAAAAGATCTTACGTTGTACGCCAACGTGACATACTACCATAGCAAGGAAATGCACGAGTACCAGTTCCCCTGCGTCAATGCCCGCTATCTTCACGAACCAAAATTTGTGACCCCGGAGCGAAAGTCACGACGACGCAGCCCTGGATCGTAAATCTCGTCCAGATCCCTGGGGTCGGCTCTGAAGGTTGTTCCTCCATCAGGCGGGGCGATAGGCTCGTATTTTAAAGAGAAGGTAATCTGTCAAGGAATCGGCTGGCTATCCAAAGCGCCATTTGCTCAGGAGAGCTCCTGACACAATTTTTCCTTGCTAGGTCGCTTGTAGGATATTACAGGCAATTACAGACATTGGGATGACTTGC
Source organism: Gammarus roeselii (assembly GCA_016164225.1). Lineage (NCBI taxonomy): Eukaryota > Metazoa > Arthropoda > Malacostraca > Amphipoda > Gammaridae > Gammarus > Gammarus roeselii. The sequence goes on from SDVV010010643.1 coordinate 1,600, forward strand.
TACCTAGCTATTCTTGTTGACAGATCATAACAGATCTGTATATGTGTCTTACATATTATTTCATCTATATCCTCTCATCATATTATAGTTCTGCTAAACAATTAAACTGGATTGTATCATGTGAGTAACAAGCTTGTTCACCGAAGTAGATGGAAAATTATCTCATAAATTTCACATGTTGCCAAACGGCGATCTATACTGGCTAGATCATATGTTTTCAGATGGCGATCTATACTGGCTAGATCATATGTTTTCAGATGGTGATCTATACTGGCTAGATCATATGTTTTCAGATGGTAATCTATACGGGCTAGATCATATGTTTCCAGATGGTGATCTATACTGGCTAGATCATATGTTTCCAGATGGTAATCTATACGGGCTAGATCATATTTTTCCAGATGGTGATCTATACGGGCTAGATCATATGTTTCCAGATGGTGATCTATACTGGCTAGATCATATGTTTCCAGATGGTGATCTATACGGGCTAGATCATATGTTTCTAGATGGTGATCTATACTGGCTAGATCATATGTTTCTAGATGGTGATCCATACTGATTAGATCATATGTGTTCAAATGATGATCTATACTGGATAGATCATATGTTTAGAGATGATGATCTGTACAGGTTAGATCATATGTGTCCAGATGGTGATCTATAATTGCTAGATCGCAAGCTGCCAGATGTCGATCTATACTGACTGGATCACACGTAGCCAGAGAGCGATCTATAGTCACAACATCACATGTGGCCAGATGGTGGTCTATGCTGGCTACATCACATGTTGAGAGATGGCGATCTATACTGATTGCAGATGGTGGTCTACACAGAGTAGATCACGTGTTGCCAGATCGTGGTCTATACTGGATAGACATCATGTTGCCAGATGACGATCTATACTGGCTAGATTATTTGTAACCAGATGGTGGTCTATTCTGGCAAGATCATATGTTGCCAGATGGTGGTCTATACTGGCAAGATTACATGTTGCCAGATGGTGGTCTGTACTGCATGTCTAGATCAGATGCTACTAGATCTTTGATCGATGGATCCGATAGATCACATGTTGCCCGATGGTGATCCTCATTGAATAGATCACTTATTGCCAAGTCGTTGTCTATACTGTCATAGCTTATCGTACATGTGAGGAATCCATTCGCTACTATTCTTATCTTCATCAGATTGCGGTTGCAATTTTAGGAAGTTCGTGGATTTAAATATATTTTGGACCATTCTGCTATTATGCTGCAACCATTCTTCTATTGGGCCGCAACCATTCGGCTATTTTGCAGAAACGATTCTTTTATTGGGCCGAAACCATTCTTCTATTGGGCCACAATCAATCTTCTATTGTGCCGCAACCGTTCTTCTACTGGACCGCAACCATTCTTCTATTGGGCCACAACCATTTTTCTATGGGGCCGCAACCATTCTGCTATTGTGCTGCAACTATTCATATATTGGGCTGAAACCTTCTACTATTGGTACGCAATCATTCTCTTATTCGGCTGCAACCATTCTTCAATTGGGTAGCAACCATTTTTCTATTGGGCTGAAACCATTTCCCTATTGGGCCGCAACTATTCTTCTATTAGGCGCTAATAATTCATATATTGGGCCGTAACCATTCATCTATTGGTCCGCAACCCTTCTTCTATTAGGCTGCAACCATTCTGATACTATGCCGCAACTATTCTTCTATTGGTCCGCCACTTTTCTTCTATTGGACCGCAGCTATTCTTATATTGGCCTGCAACTATTCTGCTATTGTGCCGCAATCATTCCTCTATTGGGCCTCAACCATTATTATATTGGGTCACAACCATTCTCCTATTGGGAAGCAACCATTCTTCTATCGAGCTGCAATAATTATTCAGTTGGGTCGCAATCATTCTTCTATTGAGCGGCAACCACTCTTCAATTGGGCCGCACCTATTCATCGATTGGGCGACAGCCAATCCTCAGTTGGGCCGCAACCATCATTCTATTGGGCCACAACCATTCGTCTATTGGGCCGAAACCGTTATTAAATTGGTCCGCAACAATTCTTCCATTGTTCCGCAACCATTATTCTATTGGGCCCCAATCACTCTTCTATTGGGCCGCCACCATTCTTCTATTGGGCCGCAACCACTCTTCTATTGGGCGGCAACCATAGTTCAATTGGGCCATAACCATTCTTCTATTCGGTCGCAACCAAACTTCTAATGGGCCCCAACCATTCTTCTATTGGGCGGCAACCATTCTCCAGTTGGGCAGCAACAATTCTTCAATTGGGCGGCAACTATTTTTCAGTTGGGACGCAACTACGCTTTTATTGGGCCACCACCGTTCATCTATTAGACGGCAACCACTCTTTTATTGGGCGGCAACCATTCTTCATTTGGGCTATAATCATTCTTCTATTCGGCCGCAGCCAAGCTTCTATTGGGCCGCAACTATTCTGATATTGTGCCGCACTTATTCTTCTATTGGGCCGAAACCCTTCTTAAATTAGGTCGCAACCATTCATCTATTGGGAAGCCAACAATTTTCAATTAGGCCGCAACCATTCTGTTATTAGGCCGCAATCATTCTTTTATTGGGCAGCCACTATTCTTCTATTGAGCCCCGACCATTCTGCTATTGTTCACAACTATTCGTCTATTGGGCTGAACCATTCTTAATCTGATCCGCACCCATTCTCCAAATAGGTCGCAACTATTCTTCTATCGGGCGCAACCATTCTTCTATATGACCGCAACCATTCTTTAATTGGGCCGCAGCCATTCTTCTATTGGGTCGCAACCATTCTTCCATTGGATCCCAATCACTCTTGTAATGGGCCGCAACCATTCTTCTATTGGGCAGCAACCAGTCTCCTATTAGGCGGCATACATTCTTCAGTTGGGCCGCAACCATTCTTTTATTCGGCCGTCACCGAACTTCTATTGGGCCGCAACCATTCTTCTATTGAGCGGCAACCATTCGTCAGTTGGGCCTAAACCATTATTCTATTGGGCGGTCACCATTCTTCAGTTGGGCTGCAACCATTCTCTTATTGGGCCGCAACTATTCTTCTATTGGGCCGTAACCATTCTTCTGTTGGTCCGCAACCATTAATATATTGGGCCGCAATCATTATTTTATTGGGCCGCAATCATTCTTCTATATGACCGCAACCATTCTCTTATTGAGCCGCAACAATTCTTCTATTGAGCGGCAATCATTCTTCTATTGGCCGAAACCATTCATCCATTGGGCCTCAACCATTCTTGTATTGGGATGCAACCATTGTTATATTGGAATGCAACAATTCTTCTAATGGATCACAACTATTCTTCCATGGGGCCGCAATCATTCTCATATTGTGCCGCAACTAATCATATATTTGGGCTGAAGCTATTTTACTATTGGTCCGCAACCATTCTTCTATAAGGCCGCAACCATTCTTCATTTGGGTAGCAACCATATTTATTTTGACTACTACCATTTTCCTATTGGGCCGCAACTATTCCTCTATTAGGCAGCAACCATTCTCATATTGATCCGCAATCGTTCATCAACTGGGCCGCCACCATACTCCAATTGGGCCGCAAGCATTCTGCTAAGGTGCCGCAACTATTCTCATATTGGTCCGCAACTATTCTTCTATTGGGCTGCAACCATTCTCCTATTGGGCTGCAACCATTCTCCTATTGGGCCATAACCACTCTTTTATTGGGCCGCAACCATTATTATATTGGACCGCAACCATTCTTCTGTTAGACTGCAACTATTCTTCTGTTGTGCCGCAACCATTATTCTATTGAGCCGCAACCATTCTCCTGTTGGGGCAAAGCTATTATTCTATTGAGCCGCAACCATTCTGCTATTGTGCGGCAACCATTCGTCTATAAGGCTGAAACCATTATTATATTAGCCCGAAACCATTCTCCAAATAGCCCGCCACCATTCTTCTATTGTACCGCAACCATTCTTCAATTGGGCTGCAACCATTCTCTTATTGGGCGGCCGCTATTCTTCTATAGGGCCGCAACATTCTTCTACTGGGCCGCAACCATTCTTCTATTGGGTCGCACCCATTATTCTATAGGACATCACCATTCTTCTAATGGGCCGCAAACATTCGTCTAATGGCCGCAACTATTAATCTATTGGGCGGCAAACATTCGTTAGTTGGTCCGCAACCATCATTCGATTGGGCGGCAACCATTCTTAATTTGGGCAGCAACCATTCTTCTATTAGGGCGCAAACCCTTTTTCTATTGGCCGCAACTATTCATTGTTCTATTGGGCGGCAACCTTTCTTCAGTTGGGCCGCAATCATTCTTCTAATAGGAGGTAACCATTCTTTTACTGGGCGGAAAACCAATCTTGAGTTGGGCCGCAACCATTCTTCTATCGGGCCTCAACCATTCTTCTATATGGCCGCAACCATTCTTCTATTTTGCCGCAACCATTCAACTATTGGGCCGCAACAATTCTTCCATTAGGGCCCAACTACTCATTTAATAGGCCGCAACCATTCTTCTATTGGGCCGCAACTATTCTGCTATACGGCGGCATACTTTCTTCAATTGGGCCGCAACCATTCTTCTATTCGGCCATCACAAAACTTCTCTTGGGCCGCAACCATTCTTCTATTGAGCGGCAACCTTGCTTCAGTTGTGCAGAAACAATTCTTCTATTGGGCGGACACCATTCTTCATTTGGTCCGCAACCATTCTCTTATTGGGCCGCAACTATTCTTAGATTGGTACGCAACCATTCTTCTCTTGGGCCGCAAACATTATTCAATTGGGCCGCAATCATTATTATATTGGGCCGCAACCATTCTTCTTTATGATCGCAACCATTCTCCTATTGGGCCACATCAATTCTTCTATTGGGCGGCAAGCATTATTCTATGGGTCGTAACCATTCTTCTATTAGGCCTTAATCATTCTTCTATTGGGCCACAACCATTCTTCTATGGGACCGCAACTATTCTGATATTGTGCCGCAACCATTCATATATTGGGCCGAAACCATACTACAATTGGTCCGCAACCATACTTCTCGTTGGCCGCAACTATTCTTCACTTGGGTAGCAAACATTTTTATATTGGGCAGCAACCATTTTCCTATTGGGCCGCAACTATTCGTCTATTAGGCGTCAACCATTCATATATTGGGCCGCAGTCATCCTTCTATTGGGCCGCAACTATTCGGCTATTAGGCTGCAAACATTCTGCTACTATGCCGCAACCATTCTTCTATTGATCCGCAATTATTATTCTACTGGGCTGCAACCATTCTTCAATTGGGTCGCAATAAATTGTGCTAATGTGCCGCAACTATTCTCATATTGGTCCGCAACGATTCTTCTATTGGGCTGCAACCATTCCTCTATTGGGCCATAACCACTCTTATATTGGGCCGCAACTATTATTCTATTGAACAGCAACCATTCTTCTGTTGGACCGCAACTATTCTTCTGGTGTGCCGCGACCATTATTCTATTGAGCCGCAACCATTCTTCTGTTGGGGCACAACCATTATTCTATTAGGCCGCAACTATTCTTTTTTAGGGCCGCAAAAAATGTTCTATTGGGCGGCAACCATTTTTCTGTTGGGCTGCAACTATTATTATATTGAGCTGTCCCCATTATTCTGTTGGGCCGCAACCATTATCTATTGGGCCCCAACTATTCTTCTATTGGGCGGCCGTCATTGATCTATAGGGCCTCAACCATTCTTTTATGGGGTCGCCACCATTTTTCTGTTGGGCCGCAACTATTCTTCTATTGGGCCGCAACCATTCATCTATTTGGCCTGCAACCATTATTTTATCGGACCGCAACCATTTTTCTTTTGGACCGCAACCATTCTCCTATCCGGCCGCAACAATTCTTCTATTTGGCGGCAATCATTCTTCAACTGGGCCTAAACCATTCTTCTAATCCTCAACTATTCTCCTATTGGGACGCAACCATTCTACTATTGAGTCGCAACAATTCTACTATTGGGCCACAACCATTTTTCGATGGGGCCGCAACCATTCTGCTATTGTGCCGCAACCATTCGTGTACTGGGCCGAAACTATTTTACTATTGGTCCGCAACCATTCTTCGATTGGGCTGCAACCATTCTTCTGTTGGGCCACGTACATTCTTCTGTTGGGCCGCAACCATTCTTCTGTTGTACCGCAACCATTATTCTATTGAGCCGCAACCATTCTTCTGTTGGGTCTCAACTATTATTCCAATAAGCCGCAATCATTCTTCTATTTGGCCGCAACCATTATTCTATAGGGTCTCAACCATTCTTCAATAAGGCCGCAAAAACATCTTCTAGTGGATGGGAACCATTTTTCTGTTGGGCCGCAAATATTAATTTATTGGGCCACTCCCATTATTCTGTTAGGTCGAAAACATTATAATATTGGGCCGCAACCATACTTCTGTTAGACCGCAACCATTCTTCTGTTGGGCCGCAATCATTATTAAATTGAGCTGCAACCATTCTTCTGTTGGGCAGCAACCATCATTCTATTGGGCCGTTACTAATCTTCTGTTTGACCGCAATCATTATCCTATTGGGCGGCAACAATTCCTCTAATGGCCCGCAACCATTCTGCTGATGGGCTCCAACCATTATTTTATCGGGCGGCAACATTCTTCTGTTGGGACGCAACCGTTAGTCTGTTTGACTGCAACTATGTTTTTTTTGGCCGAAAACATTCTTATATAAGGCCGCAACCATTATTCTATAGGGCCGCAACCATTCTTTGGTTGGACCGCATCCATTGTTCTCTGAGCCGCAACCAGTCTTCAGTTGCGACGCAACCTTTTATTTGGGGGCCACAACCATTATTATATTGAGCCGCAATTATTCTTCTGTTGGGCCGCAACCATTCTTCTATTGAGCCGCGACCATTATCCTGTTAGGCAACTACCATTCTTCTGTTGGGCCGCAAATATTATTTTATTGGGCCGCAACAATTCTTCTATTGGGATGCAACCATTCTTCAATTGGGCCGCACCCTTGTTTCTATTGGGCGGCAACCATTCTTCAGTTGGGCCGCAACCATCCTTCTATTGGGCTACGACCATTCTTCAGTTGGGCCGCAACTATCCTCCTATTGAGCCGCAACCATTCTACTATTAAGCCTCAACTATTCTTCTACTGGGCCGTCACCAATCTTCTGATGGGCTTCAACCATTCTTCTATTGGATGCAATCATTCTTCTGTTGGGCCGCAACCATTCTTCTGCTGGGCCGCAACCATTCTTCTATAGGGCCGCAACTATGATTTTATTGGGCCACAGCTATTCCTCTTTTGAGCGGCTACCATTATTCTATTGGGCCGCAACCATTCTTCTATTGGGTCGCAGTCATTATTCTATAGGACTGCAACCATTTTTCTGTAGGGCCACAACCATTCATATACTGGGCCGAAACCATTCTTATGTTGGGCCGCAATTTTTTTTTATTAGTCCGCAACCATTATTATATTCAACTGCAATCATTCTTCTATTAGGCAGCCACCATCATTCAGTTGAGCCGCAGCATTTTTTTTATTGGTCTGCAACTATTCTTCTATTGAGCAGCAACCATTCTTCTATTGGACCACAACCATTCATCTGTTGGGCCGTTACCATTCTCCTATTGAGCCGCACCCATTATTCTATAGGACCGCAACCATTATTCTATTAATTCACAGCTATTATTATATTGGGCCACAACGAGTAACCTATTGGGCCGCAACAAGGTTTCTATTGGGCCTAAGCCATTCTTCTATTGAGCTGCAACCAGCCTTCTATTGGGCCGCTACTATTCTTCTATTGGGCCGCAACCATTATTCTATACGGCTGCAACCATTCTGTTTAGGGCCGCAACCATTATTCCAAACAGCCGCAACCATGCTTCTGTTATGCCGCAACCATTCTTCTGTTGGGCCGTAACCATTATTATATTAGGCCACAACCATTCTTTTCTTGGCCTGCAACTATTATTCTATTTGCCGCAACCATTCTTCTGGTAGGCCGCAACTATTATTCTATTGGACCGCAACCATTCTTCTGTTGGGCTGCAACCATTCTTCTGTTGGGCCTCAAAAATTATTCTATTGGGCCGAAACGATTCTTCTGTTGGACCGCAACCATTAATATATTGAGCCGCAACCATTCATTTGTTGGGCCGCAACCAAATTTCAGTTGGTCCGCAACCTTTATTATATTGGGCCGCAACCATTCTTTTGTTGGGCGCAACCATTATTATATTGGGCCGCACGACCACATCGGTTCTCCGGCGACCCTGAGCGGCCAGCGACGTTTTTGTTTAATAAAGCATTGCTGACTTGGAACAACGGCTTAGTTGAGGCAATAAAGCAGTGATGGATAGCCCAGTCTAATTGCCTTTCCAGTGATCGTTTATTCACATGGCATTGCGTTACGTGATGGATCTCTCTAACAAAATTGCATTTTGTGAAATTAAGACCGCAATGTTCCAAATTGCCACGAACCTGTAGGGAACAGTTAATCAAAATTGGTACTACTAGTACTGCGATGATATAGAGGAGTGGAGGAAGAATACAGAGATAGTGATCGAGACGGAGATGTTAAGGTGAATAAAGGAGACAAGGAGGACATGGAAGTTAGATAATGAAATGAATGGGTGTGATTAATACCAGAGGCAACGGACTATTAATTTATCTGACCAATAAGACACAGATGATGCCTCATCGAGTTCAGAGGACGTGGGATCAACACGGACATTGGCCGGGCCTCGCAGGATGTTGTGCTTATGACGAAACAGTTTAACGGGAAATAATGCGATGAGTTACCCGAGGGTGAACTGATAGTAATGTGAAGGGTTACCCAAGGGTGAACGGGCAGTAATGTGAAGGGTTACCTAATGGTGAACGGGTAGTAATGCGAAGGGTTACCCAAAGGTGAACGGGTGGTAATGCGAAGGGTTACCCAAGGGTGAACGGGCAGTAATGCGAAGGGTTACCCAAGGGTGAACGGGCAATAATGCAAAGGGCTAACCGAGGGAGAACGGAAAGTAATGCAAAGGGTTATCCATGGGTGAACGGGCAGTAATGCGAAGGGTTACCCAAGGGTGAACGGGCAGTAGTGCGAAGGCTTACCCAAGGGTGAACGGGCAGTAATGCGAAGGGTTACCCAAGGGTGAACGAGCAGTAATGCGAAGGGTTACCCGAGGGTGAACGGGTAGTAACGTGAAGGGTTACCCAAGGTTGAACGGTCAGTAATGCGAAGAGTTACCCAAGGGTGAACGGGAAGTAATGCGAAGGGTTACCCAAGGGTGAACGGGTAGTAATGCAAATGGTTACCCAAGGGTGAACGGACAGTAATGCGAAGGGTTATCCAAGGGTGAACGGGCAGTTATGCGAAGGGTTACCCAAGGTTGAACGGTCAGTAATGCGAAGGTTTATCCAAGGGTGAACGGGCAGTTAGGCGAAGGGTTACCCAAGGGTGAAAGGGCAGTGATGCGAAGGGTTACCCAAGGGTGAACGGGCAGTATTGCGAATAGTTACCCGAGGATGGATGCATATTTCACTCCCACAATCTGTAACAACGACGTTGAATGACCTGTCCATGAGCCCTCGATACCGTGGAAACTTTTGAGTTTCATATACATATACCGGGCTAAGAACACGTTGATGGAGAATTTCGGTATCGACGAAGAGATCAACCAGTACGTCGGCTGCTATTCAGCCTAACGCTCCTTATAGCAGAAATTTACCCAATCCTGAAGTTTGGTGAACAACTGTTGATCGGCACACTATCCATGAACAGCTGTTTCAGTTGATTGCATGGGGATTTACAAATGATCATTTGCCTCTCAGGGGTGATGGAAATAAAGAATTTATTCATCCAACTTCCGCACTGGTGTTGCCAAGAAGACTTAGACGACAGTTTTACTGCATTCATAGGACTGCGTTCTATTCTCAGGGGATCCCGACCGCTCATCGCTTCGTATTTGTGATGCAAATAATAAATGTGACGAGTCTCGCTTCTTTATTTATGCCGATTCTGACGTGGCCCTCCGAATTTTGATAACAGAAGATATATGAACATGACACACACTGTAATTTAGACTATATTGTCTTTTGTGTCGGGAATTTTTGAGTGTTGTTAGAGAGCACTGCGAGTGTACTTCTGGAAAAAAATCGTTAACAAATAACTATATGCAGACAGCTTTCTGTCTCCAAACTCCAAAGAAATACAGTGTATGAGAGTTCCTTATTTATTCTTTGTGAAGCTAATGTGATCCCTAACAATATTCGAGGCCTCTTTGGTTCCTACTTCTTACCGCCTCCAGCCCGTCATTGTGGAAGCAATTGCTCGCGGCTGCTGAACAATTGCCAGCCCAAGCATTGGCGGCACGGAAGGAAAAGAGACGATTTCCCGCCCAAACACTGCGCGGCAAAGTAAAGATTGGAGACTATTATCTGCCCGAGCACTGAGCGGTAATGGACGGAATCGGAGCAATTGCCCGCCCGAGCAATGAGCGGCAATGGACAGAATAGAAGTAATTGCCCGCCCCGAGCACTGAGCGGCACTGGACAGAATAGAAGTAACTGCCCGCCCGAGCACTGAGCGACAATGGACAGAAAAAAAAAATCCCGCCCGAGCACTGAACGGCAGATGAAAGAATGGAAACAATCGCCCACCCGAGCACTGAGCGGCAAATAAAAGAATGGAAACAATTTCACACCCAAGCAGTGCGCGGCAAAATAAAGAGTGGAGACTATTGTCTGCCCAAGCACGGAGCGGCAATGGACGAATAGAAGCAATTGCCCGCCCGAGCACTGAACGGCAATGGAAGGAATGGAAACGACTGCCCGCTTGAGCACTGAGCGGCAAAGGAAATAATGGAAACAATTGTCCGCTCGAGCACGGAGCGGCAAAGGAAAGAATGGAGACTATTTGCTCGCCCGAGCATTGAGCGGCCAAGGAAAGAATGGAAACAATTGCCCGTTCGAGCACTGAGCGGCAGAATGAAAGAATGGAAACAATTGCCCGCTCGAGCACTGAGCGGCAAATGAAAGAGTGGAGACTGTTGTCTGCCCGAGCACTGAGCGGCAACGGGCAAAATAGAAGCAATTGCCCGCCCAAGCACTGAGCGGCAATGGACAGAATAGAAGCAATTGCCCGCCCGAGCACTGAGTGGCAAAGGAAGGAATGAAAACAATGGCCCGCCCGAGAACTGAACGGCAAAGGAGAGAACGGTATCAATTGCCCGCTCGATCACTGAACGGCAAATGTTATAATAGAGACACCGAGGCAGTAGAAGACATCTGCACCTTGAGATTTAAATTTTCTTTGTTGAGACATCAAACTTGCCAGAATTCATTCATGTCATTAATCAAGCCGCGTCCCTGTTGTCGTTTTCTGTTGGTTTGGTCGGCTACGATTTAATATTTCTTACATCTAATTTAACATTTAATATCGATTTACTCGCCTGAGGTTTCTGACCCGTGAAGTGATTTTTGTCTTAGTTGTGCTACCTGCCTACGTCACTATTTGAACAATTTATTCAGCCCTTCTAATTTGCCACCGGTTGATTTTACTGAACATGATGGTCATCAAGGGTGAAATTGGGCCATTGAACGAAACTTTGGGAGTACTTTAAATGCCTATTCCATCCATCAGATCAATTCATGAGTTATTATTTTATTCGACGAAACTTGCCGAAATATATTTGCTTACTAGTGCAATAAATCAATACATCAACAGAACCGCTCAATAATATAATATAGTGAAATTATTCACTGAGCTTATAGACAGTTCAGCAGAGTGAGACAACACTGGGAAGATGTTAGGCCTCAACTACTATCAATAATGGTTTAGCAAAGATTTTATCATCCGCCGACAAAACGCCGAACGTTAGTGTATCGAGTGTATTGAACTAATTTAATTATCGGTATGTACAGTCGAAACACAATGTGTGACACTCATTGTGATTCGAGGTCGCCGTGGGCGAGTGGTTAGCGTATCCGACTGCATTGTCAGTATCTGGTGTGAGCCTCGTCATGGACACGACGGTCTTTAAGCGGGAAGATTGGGTGCCTCCCTCCTTTTCGTCAGCCTAACTTAGCCACCCTCCTCATTCGGGGGAAACGGCTGTGTGTTTTTCGCTACAAACAGTAGCGAAATAAATTCGTTTATGATTGAAAATGAAGTAAAAATTTCAATGTTCATTTGCTGCTCGATATTTGAACTCATCCGAAATATGAATTACTATTAACCGTTAAGAAGCATCGTCAACTTATGGAACCGTAAGATTTTTTTTATGAAATTGAATTCCCCGTGGGGTTTTATTTCCGGTTACAGACTAACCATAAACGAGTTTCCTTTTGCTCCTGTACGTGCAACAGTTGTTAAGAACCCTTGCTGAGTCAGCGTGTTTGTACTTCATAATTCAACTGCCTGTTTTTCCGATCTTTCTCGGCTTGCTTAACAGCATTCGAGAACGTACGACACCCTAACTTCCCCCAACAGTCTCCGTTAACTATTGAAACACACATTAACGCAAGTTTAAAATCAGGACGAGACTCTCCACAATGCAAACTGTTTGCTACGCTGACTACAATTCAAGGCTGCTAATGAGGCATTTGTATGCAAAGTTTACTTAAGAGACAAAGTAACTAGAACATAACTGGTGTATGAATACTATTAGCACATAATTATAATAAATGGGCTCAGCTTGGCCTGGTTTCTACTGCATGAATGGCAAATGCATTAAAAAGGTCGGAACTGGTCTTGCCGAGGCAAATGAAGCCCTAGTGTCCTGCCCAAATAACTACTGATATGATGTCGGTAATAGCAACACCGAAACTTCTGATATAATGTAGGTAATAGCAACACAGAGACTTCTGATATAATGTAGGTAATAGCAACACAGAAACTTCTGAAATAATGTAGGTAATAGCAACTCAGAGACTTCTGATATAATGTAGGTAATAGCAACACAGAGACTTCTGATATAATGTAGGTAATAGCAACACAGAGATTTCTAATATATTGTTGGTAATAGCAACACAGAGACTTCTGATATAATATATGTAATACCAACACAGAGACTTCTGATATAATGTAGGTAATAGCCACACAGCGACTTCTGATATAATGTAGGTAATAGCAACACAGAGACTTCTGATATAATGTAGGTAATAGCAACACAGAGACTTATGATACAGTGTGAAAAAAAATCAACACAGACACTTCTGATACAATGTAGGTAATAGCAACACAGAGACTCATGATATAATGTAGGTAATAGCAACACAGAGACTCATGATATAATGTAGGTAATAGCAACACAGAGACTCGTGTTATAATGTAGGTAATGGCAACACAGAGACTCATGATATAATGTAGGTAATAGCAACACAGAGACTCATGATATAATGTAGGTAATAGCGACGCAGAGACTCATGATACAAATAGGTAATAGCAACACAGAGAATCGTGATATAATGTAGGTAATAGCGACGCAGAGACTCATGATACAATGTAGGTAATAGCAAAACAGAGACTCGTGATATAATGTAGGTAATAGCAACACAGAGACTCATGATATAATGTAGGTAATAGCGACGCAGAGACTCATGATATAACGTAGGTAATAGCGACACAGAGACTCATGATACAATGTAGGTAATAGCAACACAGAGACACGTGATATAATGTAGGTACTAGCAACACAGAGACTCATGATATAATGTAGGTAATAGCGACGCAGAGACTCATTATATAATGTAGGTAATAGCGACACAGAGACTCATGGTATAATGTAGGTAATAACAACACAGAGACTCATGATACAATGTAGGTAATAGCAAGAAAGAGACTCATGATATAATGTAGATAATAGCATCACAGAGAAACAATGCAATCATAGTACGATTAGGCGAACGGTCATGTGGATAAATTCCTCCAGGAGTTACTGTTTGTGAGGTCACACACACCAGGAGTTGCTGTTTTTGACGTCACACACACTAGGAATTACTGTTTAAAAGGTCACACACACCAGGAGTTACTGTTTATGAGGTCACAAACACTTGAAGTTACTGTTTGTGAGGTCACACAAACCAGGAGTTACTGTTTGTGCGGTCACACACTCCTGGAGTTACAGTTTATGAGGTCACTCATACCAGGAGTTACTGTTTGTGAGGTCACACACTCCTGGAGTTACTGTTTATGAGGTCACACACACTAGGAGTTACTGTTTGTGAGGTCACACGCTCCTGGAGTTGCTGTTTATGAGGTCCCACACATCAGGAGTTACTGTTTGTGAGGTCACGCACACCAGGATTTACTGTTTGTGAGGTCTCACACACCTGAAGTTATTGTTTATGAGGTCACACACACCAGGAGTTAGTGTTTATGAGGTCTCTTATTGTGTTTCGATATAAAAGGTTGATCTCAGAGGTCGTGTACATCATGAACCGTCAACATCACTGGCAGAAATCACGGATACCTTTAGTCCAACCGTTCCAAAATCCTTCCTGTATGTTTACGCTACTCACACACACACACACACACACACACACACACACACACACAAACA
>SDVV010010644.1:0-16168 GCA_016164225.1 Gammarus roeselii
GTTTTTGTTAAACTGGTTTTCTATGGTAACCTTTATTAAACCATCGAGAGCTTCTATAAAGACAATATGAAATACAATCATTGTTATTATTGTTATTGCTATTATTATTTGTGTTGTTATTATGTATTATTATGATTATTATTAGATAGGAGCCATTTTTGACCTCCTCGCAAGTAACCTGGAGAAATGTTAAATAAAGCATTACTATATGTTTAACAATTTGACAAAACGATATTTGTATGCATGAATCAATCTCAGAAGCGATTGCGTTGGTTCACACGATACTGGTTGACTGAGTTCATTCTAACTACTTTGTCTTTTTATTTTACTTCACTAATTAATTAAGATGTAATGTCACTCACAATTTTTGGAGTGAGTCTTGCCCGTGGACGTTAGACATGGTGAAGGAAAGGAGATGGAAACAGGATCTGGATGTGATGAACCAGAAATATATTCAGTATTACATCCTAATTATTAGGGCGTTCAACCATACAACTATTATGTCAGACGGAGCATTCATAATCATCTATCAAATCAAATATTATCGATTCAGTTCCACACAGATGGAGAATACGTTAGTAAGTCAGTAAAGATCATTTTCCTACTGATTTTGAAAGTTTTCACACGTTACAAAAACGGAAATGATATAATTAACACTGCTCATAAATGATATAATTAACACTGCTCATAATCAACTTCAATCGCATTCAATCTTCAGTAAGAGGTTCAATAATTACATTACTTATAATCTATTTGGTTATAACATTCATACTACCGATGACTTCATTTCGAGTCGTACTACCCGAAGTGCCTGTTCATTTGCAGATTAAATAGCCCGTTTTCATCGCCCCACTTCATGCTTCATTATTACACACTCGAGATCCCATCCTGCGTGGGGGAGGGGAAGTTTTCGGGGAGAAGGTATGAGGAGAGGAGTGGGGCCGTAGGGTTGGGAGTCATACGTGAGAGGGAAAGATAGGAAGCTTGGCAGTGGATGGGAGAGTTGGGTGAGAGTGTTCTGCGAGTGGGCGTGAGAGTTGGACTAGGTAAGGGAGTGGGTGGCAGTGCGTGTAGGACTGGGTGTGGGAGTGCATGTAGGTGTGGCATGGGGTGTAGAGTGTGTTGTTCTGTGAGAGGAGAATATGTGATAGGTGAACTGTGATGCGAGTGACAGTAGGCAAATAATTATACATCGTGCGTTTAAAATCCGATGCACCCTTACAGTTATGACAACCTAGAGCAGGGGATTACGACAGCTGCAGAGCAGGGGATTGCGACAACCCAGAGCAGGGGATTGTGACAGCCCAGACCTGGGGATTGCGACAGCCCAGACCTGGGGATTGCGACAGCCCAGAGCAGGGGATTGCGACAGCCAAGAGCAGGGGAATGTGACAGTTCAGACCAGGAGATTGCGACAGCCCAGACCTAGGGGTTGCGACAACCCAGAGCAGGGTATTGCGACAGTCAAGAGCAAGGGAATGTGGCAGCCCAGACCAGGAGATTGCGACAGCCCAGAGCAGTGGATTCACTATCAATTAACTGAGACTATAACAAATGTGATTTGAACAATCCATAAATCATTTAGATTCTTTACATCCCCGTTTCATTTTTTAACGATGTGTAGATACTCACATACTAAATTATGTCAAATTTTGACGTAGGCATTCAGTATGTGTTGTGACTGTCCCTGCTGACAGAGCGCTGTCCTGATCTGATTGATTATCGCACTCATCATCCCTTATATGGATTATGTGGCAGTCTTTTAACTTCAATTTCTTAGGGAAAAAAATTACGATCATTCTTCACTTGTGGTCCGATTTCCGTGAAGCGTTGTGACACAATTATATGTCAAGGATGCATGACACGCTATGTATTCAATGAAAGGGTTAATAAATTTAACAAAAAATCTACCCAAATATCATCAATAACTTGTCTTTGATGCCGCATGCTGTTCAATTTCCAAAACGGAACAATCAGTGATTGAGTATTTGTCTTCAAACCTAAATTGTCGCGAGTATTTGCCAATTGCCAGGTACGAATGTTTACTCCCTGTCTGAACGAGTCGGCGATGAGGAGGCCATGATTATGATTTGAGTCACCGTCATAGGTGGAGTGAGCCGACAATTAGATGAGGTAATAAATTGATCTTACTGAATGCTTAGAGGCCCAATGGACGCCATTTTTAATTTATATCACAATTCGTTTGGGCTGATCTTCGTGATCAAAAATCGTACCTTATTTTTTTAGGTTCTGAGTGGATTGCATATATTATATAGAATAGATGTCATTCAAACATTTATACAAGTGAACGGGAAATGCAGCACATGACAGTAACGTGTTCATTCGCGAATAAGGTAGGAATTGGTACCGCGTGAAAATCGGGACCTTGAAAATTTGCAAACACATTCTATTTATTAATGTAGAAATTTTATATCCAACTGAATAGGAGGCTATTTTGAAAAAATAGGACTTCTGAAGGGTTCAGAAATTTGGATCGAGGATAATTGGACCGTGTTGGGATCCATGCAGTGAATGAGTTGCGTATGAGTGAACAGTTATGTGATCAAAGCAATAGATGAGTTGCGTGTGATGGGTACCAGGTACAAGAGGCTCGTTTGGGGAATCAGGGGGAACCATGGATGAGTGGTACACTTAGGGAAACCCCCACCAATATAAAAAGAGAACTATAAGCATATTAACACAAAGCTTGAGAAGTAACATAGTACCTTCCCAGACGATCATTTCTGGCGCCTCTTCTATTTTTTTTACAAAGGCTTCCACCACTTTTTTTTTCTCAGTGCATCAAACGTCAGCAAAATGTTGATTGATGACAGAGAAGGAAAGAAATCTGAAGAATTCCACTGTTAAAAGTGACCAACAGACGATTTCTGAATAAAGGAAAATGACATCGACAAATAATGCACTGTGAGAATGTGGACTGAACATACGAGTTTACATGCGGACTGGCGTCCAATGCATTTTGAATACCCAGTTTATTAACCCCAGTCCAAGTGACTCCCCATCGCTAAGCATTTCATTTTACTAGTAAAAGGGAGTTACACGTTTCCCGGCTAATGACTGCGGCCTACAACCACCTTAAAACTACCTATTACAAAAAGGGGATATATATCGATCAATTCAGCAAGCAAACGTAGTGTGTACATCTCCGTCAAATCATGATCATTTCATTAGTCCAGCTGCCCCGTGGCCACGGTGGCATCGATTGCTGTGTCGCTCAGCAACTCAACCCTTTACATAGTCCTCGTTCCGCGCAGCCTCTTCTCTGATTTTGGGTGTGTTCTACTGTTATCCTCAACCGTCGCGCAGTCGAACTGTCACAAAAATTCTGGAGGAAACTGTTGAGTATCACACCACCTCGACTGCTGAAACATTTTATAATAACAATGATGCTAAACAATCATCCATAATCGAACTTGACTATGCGCAGGCTCTTTTGGTGCGTATTGCCAGTAGCGTATGGAAAAGGGCGAAAATAATATCATCGCATCTGAAGGAGTTAGTATTGCGGTTTTGTATCCTTCTCCTGAACAATTAGACAAAATGATATGACTGTTCAGGCAAACGTTTTTAGAATAGTGTCGCCGCACATTGCAGCCTATAGGAGGGAAACATATACTTTGCAAAAAAGTTATTCGACATTTTGATTCATTTGATATAAAATAATCTGTACTACGTGACATATATTACGACATCATATCACCGCTTTCAGGTTTTTCCCCATGAATTACTTTACCGTTCAGGAAGATTTTCTTTGGTATCATGCCGCCTCATGAAAAATTAATGTAACAAATTGAACTACCACACTGAACATAATTTCTGATAGAAATTGAACGGTCTGATATGGTTAGGAAATTGTGAACAATCGAAGGATAAAAAGCGCAAGTGATCTATGCGACACTTCCATGAAGATCCTTTGGAGTACATGAATGAATCCTTGCATCTAACAGATCGACCCGGATTGCTCTGTAAGGGGTGGGCAACGTGCTAGTGCAACCGACCAGCCGTTGGAGTGAATATTTGGAGTAGTTCCCAGTACAATCTATTCAAGATGCTTTACTACCTACTTCTGACAAATCGTGACCTCTGTTGTCATATAGTTATTGCCTCATAAATTTCCTATAATTTTTGGTAGTCACAAAACGTGTTAATTGTGCTTTATTCTGTTGAAATAGTCATTGTGCATGTAATACAACTGGGAAATTTGTATGAATGAATGATGTCAAAAAATTACAAATTACCAAAGCATGCTCATCGGCACCAATCTACAATGACATGTATTGGAACTTGAACTACTGAGGATATTTATTCCTCGTCAATTTGATTAACATATTTCTGACATAGATCACTACTGTCAAAATTAAGAAGAAGTCACTTAGTTCACTAAACCATACTCTTACTCCTCTAAAGCTGCCGAGGACCCTCGAGTAGCCTCTCGTTTTTGCAATAAACAAATGGGATTGAAGGAATCTGCCAACAAACCTTGTTGGGTGGTGTCGGGAAGTAGTGCACGGTTGAATAGCTACCACCACTGTCAGGGACGGAACGCAGGGGATGATATTTCTACCAATTATAGACTGCTGGGGAGTGACCATTGCAGAGGAGGACGTTGATACGGGCATTTTATTTTTGAATTCAGTAATAAACTGTAATTAGCAAAACTCTGAATTCTGAGAGGTCTCTGTAACTTTCAGAGAGAAAGATTTGAACAAATTTCCGCAAGTTGAGGAGCAGAGGACATGATAAAGCCGAGCATTGCGGGAGTGCAGTGCAGAGCATTGTTGAGAACAGCAGTGCAGAGCATTGTTGAGAACAGCAGTGCAGAGCATTGTTGAGAACAGCAGTGCAGAGCATTGTTGAGAACAGCAGTGCAGAGCATTATTGAGAACAGCAGTGCAGAGCATTGTTGAGAACAGAGTGCAGAGCATTGCTGAAAACAGCAGTGCAGAGCATTGTTGAGAACAGCAGTGCAGAGCATTGTTGAGAACAGCAATGCAGAGCATTAATTGAGAACAGCAGTGCAGAGCATTAATTGAGAACAGCAGTGCAGAGCATTAATTGCGAACAGCAGTGCAGAGCATTAATTGAGAACAGCAGTGCAGACTATTAATTGAGAACAGCAGTGCAGAGCACTGTTGTGAACAGCAGTGCAGAGCAATAATTGAGAATAGCAGTGCAGAGCATTAATTGAGAACAGCAGTGCAGAACATTAATTGAGAACAGCAGTGCAGAGCATTAATTGAGAACAGCAGTGCAGAGTATCGTTGAGAACAACAGTGCAGAGCATTGTTGGGAACAGCAGTTCAGAGCATTAATTGAGAACAGCAGTGCAGAGCATTAATTGAGAACAGCAGTGCAGAGTATCGTTGCAAACAACAGTGCAGAGCATTGTTGGGAACAGCAGTGCAGAGCATTAATTGAGAACAGCAGTGCAGAGCATTAATTGAGAACAGCAGTGCAGAGCATTGTTGAGAACATCAGTGCAGATCATTGTTGTGAACAGCAGTGCAGAGCATTAATTGAGAACAGCAGTGCAGAGCATTGTTGAGAACAGCAGTGCAGAGCATTGTTGTGAACAGCAGGGCAGAGCATTAATTGAGAATAGCAGTGCAGAGCAATAATTGAGTACAGCTGTGCAGAGCATTAATTGAGAACAGCAGTGCAGAGCATTAATTGAGAACAGCAGTGCAGAGCATTGTTGTGAACAGCAGTGCAGAGAATTAATTGAGAATAGCAGTGCAGAGCATTAATTGAGAACAGTAGTGCACAGTATCGTTGAGAACAACAGTGCAGAGCATTGTTGAGAACAGCAGTGCAGAGCATCAATTGTGAACAGCAGTGCAGAGCATTAATTGAGAACAGCAGTACAGAGTATAAATTGCGAACAGCAGTGCAGAGCATTGTTGTGAACAGCAGTGCAGAGCATTAATTGAGAACAGCAGTGCAGAGCAATTATTGAGACCAGCAGTGCAGAACATTAATTGAGAACAGCAGTGCAAAGCATGAATTGAGAACAGCACTGCAGAGCAATGTTCAGGACAGCAGTGCAGAGCATTGTTGTGAACAGCAGTGCAGAGCATTATTGAGAACAGCAGTGCATAGCATGAATTGAGAACAGAAGTGCAGAGCACGAATTGGGAACAGCAGTGCAGAGCATTAATTGAGAATAGCAGTGCAGAGCATTGTTGAGAATAGCTGTGGAGAATATGAATTGAGAACAGCAGTGAGGAGCATTGTTGAGAACAGCAGTGCAAAACATTAATTGAGAACAGCAGTGCAAAGCATGAAATGAGAACAGCAGTGCAGAGCAATGTTCAGAACAGCAGTGCAACGCATTGTTGTGAACAGCAGTGCAGAACATTTCTTGAGAACAGCAGTGCACAGCATTGATTGAGAACAGCAGTGCAGATCATTGATTGGGAACAGCAGTGCAGATCATTGACTGGGAACAGCAGTGCAGTTCATTGACTGGGAACAACAGTGCTGATCATTGACTGGGAACAGCAGTGCAGATCATCGACTGGAAACAACAGTGCAGACCATTGACTGGGATTAGCAGTGCATATCATTGATCGAAAAAAGCAGTGCAGATCATTGATTGGGAACAGCAGTGCAGATCATTGACTGGGAACAGCAGTGAAGATCATTGACTGGGAACAGCAGGGCAGATCATTGACTGGGAACAGCAGTGCAGATCATTGATCGAGAACAGCAGTGCAGATCATTGACTGGGAACAGCAGTGCAGATCATTGACTGGGAACAGCAGTGCAGATCATTGACTGGGAACAACAGTGCTGATCATTGACTGGGAACAGCAGTGCAGAGCATCTACTGGGAACAGCAGTGCAGTTCATTGACTGGGAACAACAGTGCTGATCATTGATCGAGAACAGCAGTTCAGATCATTGACTGGGAACAGCAGTGCAGATCATTGATCGAGAACAGCAGTGCAGATCATTGACTGGGAACAGCAGTGCAGATCATTGACTGGGAACAGCAGTGCAGAGCATCGACTGGGAACAGCAGTGCAGAGCATTGACTGGGAATAGCAGTGCAGAACATTGACTGGGAATAGCAGTGCAGATCATTGACTGGGAACAGCAGTGCAGATCATTATAGGTGAGATCAAAGTAAAATCTCTATTGAAAGCACTGCATGACCTCAGAATTGTTGGAGGGTTTCAGCTGTTGAGAACTTCTTAGATCGTCCCACTGGTTGATAGCAGAAACACACTGGACTGAAAGGGTGTGTTTCTGTGTGTGAATGTCGTCGCGACATCTACACAGAGCATTGCAGTAATGTTCCACTAGGAGGTCGGGGTACGGTCGTGTGCATTTCATCACCTCTCACTGGTCATGCAGTGATTGAGTCGGAGTTGCACATCTGATGGAGTCGTGCTGCACATCTGGTAGAGTCGTGATGCACATCCGATGGAGTCGTGTTCCACATCTGATGGAATCGTGATGCACATCTGATGGAATCGTGCTGCTTATCTGATTCAATGAACGGAAGTAGTCATGCAATATTGTGTGACAAACTGCTACGTTAAAATGAACATTTTTTATGATGGTGTTCACAATATGGGATTGCCCACATATTGACGGATAATGCTTTCTATAAAAAAATAAAATGAACTGCGACATCACACAAACAAGCGCATGTTCCTTTCAAGTCTGTCATTTCCCAGTGGTTTTGTGGTCGTCCATAACATTTCTCCGCTGCCGCATCTTCGTTCCGTCGTATTATTTTTACCATCCGAGTCAGAATGGAAATATTTCTGCGGGCTTCCGTTATGACGGAGAATAAATTGTTGCTGCCGCAGTGTTTCCATTGTGGATGCGGTGATCTTATCAAGTTGTGAAGAAGGTTTTCTAAGCAAACATGTTTTAGCTTTTGCGAATTTTGGTAGGAAAATCAGTGGCAGTGGATTCATAAATCGGAAATTTCGTAGAAAATGCAAATCAAAAAGGGCTCTTTTAAACGCAGCAAACATTTAAGTATTAAGTAAAGTAGATAAAAAAACGACGATTGTGCTGCCATTGAGTATAGGTCTAAGAGGGCAGGTCATAACTATAAAGAAGTCTGACTGTGCAGTCATTTATCATGTAAATAAATTTGGTTGAATATATTTACGTTTTGTACTCAATATCGTAGCCCGTCTTTTATCAGCGGCTCCCGTACCTTCAAATCTCTGCGGTTTACTGTAATTTTCTTCTTCAATAATTCAGGTACTTTTCATAGTAATTTATGTCTTCAGGTCTTGCGGGCAGACATATTGTTACACTCAACGCTGGTGCGGTTTCAGAGGAATGAAAAGAGTCATGAATAATTCAAAAGGGTTTCGGGCCCTCATTACAAAGAACTGTTTGGCTGTCCGTACGTGTCTCTCACATCGCTTCTATTAATCATTTATCTAGAAATAGTAACTTTCAAAACATCATTTGGTAGCAAGAACTTTTTTTTCTTCCGAAATTCCAATTTTTGAAATCTTATGAATGAGTTTATCAAAATATCATCGAGTTTTTAGTCTACAAAAATTGCGATGCCTCCTCCAGTTATGAACTAATCATGACAAACAATATATAATTTGAAAGCTCATGCAAAGTGTCGCAATGATTTTTTTCTTCAAGTGATGAATGTAAAATCCAAAATATCGTTCAGTCATACTTTGACTAGTTTGTCCCCTTGTTTATACCTTGGTAGGATGTCCAGCTTACAGAGTATGAGGTCGGTAGCTAACTAGACAACATTCTGTCCCGGGGATCCATTAAGAGTCGTGCGCTAAAAAGTCCTTCAGGAATTATGGGCGGTAACCAAGGAAGGCCTCAACCCCGGTGAGAAAAATCCTTCAGGAATTATGGGCGTTAACAAAGGAAGGCCTCAGCCAACTGGTGAGATAAAGTCGAAGGATCTTGCTGTAAACATCTTAAATTACTCGGACGCCGGTCAGGCCAAGATGACTGAGAAGTTAACGTTGGACCAATAGTGAATGTGTGTATACGAGATCAGTGCTGTTATGAGCCTTTATCCTTGTCTACTCACCGTAAATAAAATGGCATCATAATACGTGCGATCAGCGTTTCAGTGAAAAGCCTCTAACAATATGAAAAGCTATAGAAATGGCAGCGAGGAGAAGAATTCAGTGTTAAACCACTCATTGGCTATATTCAAAGTGAAAACATTGTAAATGATGGCGGATGAAAGAGTGAACGCACAGGAGATGTCTCAACCGACTACAAAAGTTACCGAGGGCATTTTGGCTCGTTTTGAGTTTCAAAATTACCTAGTTGTGAAAGCTTCATAGGTTGACAAACAGGAGAAAGCGTCGCTGCTGCGATCATGCTTGCCAAGAAGCTTGACATCCCCATAACAGTAGAAATAAGGCAAAAAAGCATTGATGGGGCAACATACGACCAGCTCGTACGTTGCTATTCTAAAACACAATAACTCGACGTCTAAGTCAGCAATGCGCTTCAGTAGAATTTCTTAGGTGAAATCAACGTTTAAGCGAGACGTTCTAGACTTATTCTCGAGCCCTCGACGAGTTGGGTGGCAAGTGTGAGTACGTGGAGGGGTGCAGGAGTAGACTGCTTCGTGATGAAATCATCGCTGGGCTGTGATCCTCAGAGTTAATCTCAGCACTGATCACTGAATGCGAAGAGATGAAACTCGACGATACAGTGACTTGAGGGAAGCAACTAGAACAAATATCTAAAGATGTGGAGAACATCGTCCGAGAGCGGTCAAGGGGAAGAGTGTACCTGAATAAGACAACACCCATCATGAACGCACCTACACTCAAGTAAAGACACAACCATTCCAGCGCACTGCGAGATCCCACAACTAGAGGACTGCTAACGATTCCGTTATGTCTAGAAGGCGGAACCATTCCGTAAGAACGAGCGTGTACCGTCTGGCAGGGACGACACTGAAGGCGACCGACCCCTAGAAGGAAAGGGCTCAGGCAAGACAGGAGCGTCAGAAGGTTCGAGCAGATTTGAAGTCGGCCGTCCCAGGTAATGATTCAGTTTAGCTTGATCTGATTCACAAAGTGTTAGAACGCGCAACGAGGTCATCGATAAGCAGTGCTACATGAAACTAAATTCACGAGATTAAAAGTGCTAACGTATTTGAACCGTACCAAAAAGCGATTAATCACGGCAATAACGCAAGAACGTTCACTGGGGAAACTATGCTAGCGGTAACTGTACGAGGTACGGTCAACAACATTCAATTTTGATGATAATGGAGGATTGCTTCCCTTTTCAGCAGAGATTACTTGTCCAAACGATACTAGTTTAGCTGACGATAGTAAAGAGGGCGAGTGATCATGCTCTTGAACTATCGTCAGGTACACTAGTAACGAAAGCGGTTTATTTTCTATGTGTAATGTTTTTTACAGCCTTGTTACATGATCAATGTAAAACGTAATGCCACTGTTAAGGTTGACAGTGAATGTTATGTTATGACTTCTAGAGGAGGAACAAACTAATATAAAGAACGATGTCATTTTTCAAAGACTTGATCGCCCAGGCTGGGCAAACCAAGTCGATGCAGTTTTAAAGCCCACTGGTAGAGTAAGACAATGCGTTCACTCCACTATGCGTGCGAGGGAACAATGCGTACAAGGGAATAAGGTACATACATGTAAAAAAAAATCCACAGTAAAACTATCATTGCTTGTAACTCATTATTTGAAAGGTCTTGTGGTCTATTGCTGTCAAATGGATAGTTTTTCATAAAAATCTAAGTTTTAAAATATCATAAGCATTCTTTGTAAACAAAGTTATACGTTTCACTGTATTATTATCTGCTCAATTCTAGTTGGGCAATTACAGCCTGACCAAAATTGAGCAAAGGTGCTCGGTTATTGCAAGTCTGGTAGGAACGTATTAAATTATTCAGAAGTTCTGATCAAGTAATATACTGTAACCTACACTGACATTAATTTGAATTACTTGCTCAACAAATGCTGGTTCTTTGTTTACGACGAAAAGTAACATTTATTTTTATTTAGCTACTGTAAATTGTTGCTAGTTATAAAGCGTTTTGAAATGCAAACCTGATTTCGTATCATAGGTATGCATATGGTTTAGCTTTGGTTATTGTTATTCGGTGCTAATGAGCCCTTTAAGCATGAACAGCACCCTAAAATATGTTCAGTTTTGCTATTCTTTTAAATAGAAGCAGTACGATTGTCTGCGTGAGTTGCTCAGTAATCAAGTCATAATTACTATTGCTTTGGTACCGTTCGAGGGGACCTGAAGACATTCTCTTTAGGGAAAATAAAGACAATCAGGGAATTCAGTGCAAAAAACAGAGGATTTTATATTCATTGTTTCAGCTTGTTATTGCAAGCTATTGCTGCCCATCCAGCCAAGCCTAGACTGGTCCCCTCTGTGTTCACGAAACAATGGTGTTTCCTCACTGCCCTCGAGCCATTAGCTATCTCCTAGAAATCATTCTACCACCTCAATTCGCATACAAAGCCTGGTTTGCCCTTCCACAACCAATCTTTTGAGAAAGATTCATGAAAACAAAAAAACCATAGAGTACCTCCCGAACTTTATTTCGACGAGGGTCGTTATTCCTATCGCCAAATGGTATACACTGCCTGTCGCTCTATCTATAGTACCCACCTGTCCAAACTATTCGTTACCGAGAAGATTTTTCTCACTGTACATTTGCTGACGAAACTTTCCGACGCAACGTTCTTTCATATCTTCGTTGTTCTATCTCCCTTGCCTCCTCACCCAATATTAAGCTGAAAACAGCGTCCCCTTCTCTGTTCGATATCCCGCCTAGCTTTAGGCGTAACAACACCGAAGACAATAAGCTAGAAGTTGTACAAAACTCATTTATAATTTTCATTGTGTGCCTGGAATTGTGGTCATGGTCATAGTGATTCAAATGGAAGTCAAGAAGACCTTCATTCACGAGTACATCGGTGGCTGTGTTTCTGGTGTTGCTGTCACTCATCTGCAAGATTCATACCCTCAGCAGTTGGCATTGAAACTCAACGCCCGTATGTCGTTGACGGAGCTTAGGTCGATCAGATGTTGGACCACAGTCTTGGATACCAATAGTAGCATTAAGCACTGCTCAAAAACAATCGCAATGACATTTCTCGTTGATTATATAAGTTAGCGAACACTTTAAGATGTTTCCACGTCGCATTTGTGTTCGTGCATTCACTACGAGCTGAATAAGTTTCCAAAAAATCATTATCAAATTTTCCTATTTAAATATTGCAAGCGCCTGGCTTGATGGGTACCAAGCATCATCTAGTTATATATATATATATGATAAACCAAAATGGGGTATAATGTCTGGTCACAGTTATAAGTATAGAGAGCTGCATCAGTCTTTCTTTGTTTCCAATCATTGCCTAATCCAGTCTCTCGCGAGATTCAGTAAACACGTTTTGTTTATTAATAATAATATAAGGAAGTATTATTTCATCATTTGTGTACATTTTCTGTCGGAAACATAGCAGTTACTTATTAACACGTTACCTGTTCGACATCCATCTCGCCCCTTATTTCCTACCTGTCGAAGATTGATATTTATTATGTGTGTCGTTTGTGTATGAAATGCAAAGTTCTCCTGATGTGGCCAGATAGCACTACAAACTATACGAATAATTTATTATATACCCATAGCTGGTAGCCTGGGTTTTACCAAACAGGTCCAATTGGTCTGACTAATGAAAACCCAGTGTCACCAGACACGTCACAATCATTTTAGGTTTACAATAGTCGAAAAATGTTAGTGTATTTTATATAACAATTAAATACATTGAATACGGTACATAGCGTATTTGTATTATGAACAAATCGTTTGGTGAAACACCAGCTATAACAGTTAACTCATGTGTACCTCGATGATTTCAGCAGGAAGACCTAAATAAATAACAAATAATTGTTGGAATCTGACTTTAATAAATAAATTGAATACTTTACGTAGAGGAAATATATAGTCTTGACATGCATGAATTCTGTAAAAAGATCGCATTATTCATTGTTGTTTTGCATACTACATGGGAGGGTATCAGTTCCCAGATACGATGTTTTTGAAGAGATGAAACTGTCATCATGATCACCGTAGATTGAATACATGTAAATTACCCTGACCTTTGATTTATTGACTATAAGTGGGGTTTAACTGCTTCACAATGTCAGTTATGCTCGCGGGTTAATGACATATTCTTTGAAACACTTGGCTTCAAATATTCCTCTCAGTGTCGTCTCCGTTTATCCTTCTCACTGAAGGGGTATACAAGAGTAATGAAATTGTTGCAATTTCATTTCTTTTGTATACCCCTTCAGAGGGAAGGATAAACGGAGACGACACTGAGAGGGAAATTGGATGGATGGAACTCGTGTAGGAGTATATGACTCCATTCAGACAAGCAATCCTCAAAATCTGAGTTTGAAGTAGAAATCGACTCTTGATGTAGACACGTAAACGACAAAAAGGTTATATTTACGCAAATTATTTATTTCTAATTTTAGAACTGGAGTGAATTGAACTTTTGGAGTGTATTCGTGACTCCATGTATACCTGCGAGAAGTACCTTGCAAATGAGAAGGATATGTTCTGTGTCTTCTTGGATCTGGAAAAGGCCTACGGTCGAGTCGGCATGGCGGAAAATTTGAGACTTGCGTTTGTATGGATTGGGCAGAATTTTGATGGGAGCGGTCCAGGGTTTAGATGTTAACCGCATAACACGTGTCAGAGTAGGGTTCCCAATAGGAGTAGCATTGAGACAATGTTACGTTATGTCGTTCTGGCTGTTGAATCTCTACATCGATGGAGTGGTTAGGAAGGTGAATTTGGTCGGTTTTTAAAGTTCTTGGGTGGAAATGGTAGTTTAGACATATCCTATTTGCTTATGATACGGCGCTGGAGCAGATTAAGAGAAGTTGTGTTAGCTACAAGTGGCGGAGTCTGAGAGTGAGAGGATGAGAGGAGCTGCTCTTTAACGTGTTATGATAAGTGTCCGCCTAAATGGAGGGCTTTTGGAGAAAATAAGTGTTTTAACTGGGTACTAAAGGGGAAAAACTGGACTAGTGAAAGAGGAAAGAAGAGTGTAGTGTTCATTTTTTTTTTCTTAGTTTTTTTTTTACAATAACAGTGCACAGAAGTGCACAATGAGCTGCAGGGCATTGGGTATACAATAAGGACTAAGTTGTATGAAGGATTATATAGTTGCCCCACCTGTGCTGCAGGGTGCTGAGACGTGCAGGGACGAGAGCGGAAGAGAGAAGAAGGTTTAATGTGTTCGAGGTGAAATGTTAGCGATTTATTGCTGGGGTGACGCTGAATGATGGCATCAATAGTGACGGGGTTCACTATTGATCCTATATGAATGTGGAATGGATGCTAGAGCAGATAATCTTGTTCTGTGGGGGCCCGGATATATAATGAGATAGACGATGGCTATGAATGGATAAGTTGAGACGCGCCTCTGATACGCTTTATCGCCCTTGGCGATAAAGCGTTTAACACCCACGTCCGTCCCGTTTCATTGAGAAACGAGATGGACGTTTGTGAGGCAGGGTCTGGCAGTTACGACGAAGCAGGGGTATACCCTCAAAATTTGTCGGGCCTTGCTGGTGACACTGTTCTCAGACCTCACTTCCGACACGAATTTGTGTCTGCACGCTCCTGGCCGGACAATTCATCACTGAAAAGCTGAGTTTGCATGGAAAATGTGTAGGCTGCGTCTTGCCCCTTCCACCTTCTGTAAGAAAGGCCTCATACCGTCATCTGTATCTGTAATTTTTGTTGTTTTCAATCTAGTAATACACAAGATCCTCAAGTGGAACCTATGACATCAAAGAAAGCGGGGCCCAAAGTTCTGTTCCGATGCATTTGACGATCAAAAATGGCTTGTGAATCAATCTATTGGCCTCTCAATTGAAACACAAAACACCGAGCGTGGGCGCATTTGCTCAACAGAGGCCTGTAGCAGCCCCAGGCAGATGCCCAAGTCCGCATTTCATTACTTTGATGTCGACGATATTATTCCAGCTGCAGAGTGCCGGTATTGCTCTAGGAAATCCTGTTTGTGGTATATTAGAGAGTTGCACCGCAAAGTATCTTCGCAGTGCAGCGCCTTTGAATTTTTATTTCGACGTGGTGGAGATGCTCCGCTCAGTTTGGATCTAAAAAAACAGAAGGGAAATTAGACTGAGCTTGCAATGTGAATGTTAGTTCGTATTGCTGTTAAATAATCTAACAGAATGTCATGAAGAGCACTCATGCGCTTGTGGAACCAAAGCAATCAATAGAAGGCTAAACTAAAGCATAATATGACAAACAGTTTCCTCAGTTCGAAAACAGATGCATTCATCATCAGAGAAGCTCGTAGACAGTATAGAAGAACAAATATATTTTAAGACGGCTGGAGCACATACTCTATCGCAGCAGCAATGCCCTAGTACGAGAGCACTTATTGTGGGTAACTGTTTTATTTAATATCCGTGTTGTGGGTGAATGTTATTGATCAAACTACGTCAGCTCCTGTCGAATCGTTCGATCTGGCACGGGTTAAACTGGCGGGAGTTGGACCTCACCCTCATTAATATTAACTATTATCGTTTGATTGGTGCTCCAAACTTCAGGGGAAATATTATTCCAGCTGAATTGAGTTTTTTAGTTACCCGATACAACTAAAGAAGTTAATATTTTTCTAGCCCACTGCTTTTACAGTCCTATGGTAACCCGAGTCGTCAATTCGTACGACGACCTCCACAAGTCCAGACAGAACACACTCAAGAAAGGTATACTTTTCATTTCATAGTCATGCCATAAACAATGATACGGATTGTGAGGCGATTGTCTTCTTATAAGTAACTGGCAAACACTTCTGTGTTTGCCTCTGCTAGTGCCGTCGAAAATCAAGCGTCACGTGTGACGGCCATCTCATGTATTACACGCCCTCAGCAATTGTGAGGATAATACCACGCCTTGATATCGTCGCCGAGGCAATATGTCCTACGTTGATCAATAACCGGGATGCCTGTGCCATTAGGGATGAATAATTGCTGGAAGGCATTAGCATAGATATTCTGCGACTTAATCAGGCTCATTATTCAACAGCAAGGCAGTGATCTAGCAACAGTGTAGCTGGCTGACGAATTG
>SDVV010010645.1:0-16168 GCA_016164225.1 Gammarus roeselii
CCCGAATGACTCCCTCCGTCCGTGAAAATATGGGGCGAAACTAGACTGGAAACGAACTCTATTTATCCCTATCAAATTTCTTCACAGGGCACGAAAGTGTGACATAGTAACTACTCATACCTTTGCTAGATGCCTAATCCCACATCTCCTAATTTTATGAGTGTGTGTTAACCATTTGCAGTTTATACAGTTAATATTATTGCTTGAATCAGGGATAGTTATGAGATTTCGTTGAAATTCAGAATATCTGACATACGAGCATTCACTATACCCACTCTAGCATTTTTACTATAGATTTGTGATGAAAGAACCGCAGTCAACAAAATCTAGAATATAAATCACGGTAATCTTAGGAATATATGTTTATTAGGTATAAATTCACCCAATTTTTTATAATGTTAGAAAAGAAGGTATATTTTAGGTTTTGATATTGGATCTAGGTCCTGTTTTAGGTTTACTTGTAGAACTGGTCTATCGGATTTGTATAAATTATTAATGTAATATTCACTCCATTCGTGTTTTCTAACTCGCAATTATGTTTATCGGTTCGCACAAGTTGGTAGCTTCTAAACCATATTAGTGATGTTTTCTCCTTTCAATAAGATAATAGTTAAGGCTGTTCAAGCGTGAACAATGAATTTACACGTATTTTTTCAATTTGTATTCAAAATTTTACTGTTGGAAAAAAAAATTGGTTGTATTGTTGGATTTGTTGCTCGATTTAAGAGATGATCAATTTGATGTCGTGTTATTTTGTTTAGTACCTAATAAAGGGTATTGGTATAAGATTTCTTAACTTGATTTTTTCTTACCACTTTCGTGAATTAAAACGAATATCCACTACATCCACTCTAACAATTTAACATTGATCTGTGATGTAAACAACCGCAGTCAACAAAATTTCGAATATAAATCACGCGTAACCTTTATAACTAACTATTTATATATTAATGTATGACAACATAGCAAAACCAAAATAAAACCAAATCAAAACAAAAAAAGCAAATACATATCAAAACCAAATCAAACAAATATGTCACTCTCAGATACATTAATACCTAAACAACCTAACCTATGGCATCCTAACCAAGAAGTACATATTTCATGCTTATGTAAGATATTTCTTTCAGTGATTTATGCGTTAATCATATCAAATCAATCCATTTCGCTCTATATTTTTCCATTTATCATTTGAATATTACACAATATGTAGACATATTCACACTTTTGTATGTATAGACGAGGTCAGTGCCGACGTCATGCAAACACATCTACTTTTGTATGCATATACATGGCCGATATCGGCATTCTGTACACACATATATAATCAATATTGCTTAGGGCTGAGTAGAGAAGATTTAAAAACTATTGTTGCACTTAGCTATGTCAATAAGATACTGGCCTTGTATTTTTTCGCATGTCACAGTACAAAATTGCTACCATCTGTAACAATTAGCTGTAGATTTAAGAAGCAAGAAACCCCACGTCAATCATCATCATATGTAGCATTTTGCTATAAATCTGCAATTTTGCATGCGTTTGTGTGTGTATGTGTGTTTGTACCTATATATTAGGCTCGCCCAACCTAACCTAACCTATCTTAACCAAGAATTATGTATTTATATTCAACTCTTCGTGCTTATGCAAGATATTTTTCCATTGATTTATGATATATTCATATTCATCCTCTCCACTTGGCTCTACATTTTGATCTACCCTTTACAGTTTTAATACACTCTTCCAATTTTAATTGAGTTGAGACCCCCAATTCAAACTTTGAGGGTATGATTGTTACAGGTATTTCATATTATTTTTTAATTCGACACAAATTTTACATCACTTTCACTCATCTTATTTGCATTCAACCTAACCAATCCTAACGTAACCCATCTTAACCATGCTTATACAAGATATTTTTTTCAGAGATTTATAATATATTCATATCCATCCTCTCCACTTGACTCAACATTTTGATCTATCATTAGCAGTTTGAACACACTCTTCCAATTTTGATTGAGCAAATTTCGTCCATTTTCATGCCTCATTTTTTCGAATGTTATAGGTAATTCTTTTTTTTGGGGGCTTGCTAATTGACAGCAGCAGATGAAGACGAACAGACATCCCCGCGAGGGGAACATATATTACCAATCTTCTCCATGGCAGTTGGAGATGGCATTGAAGAAAATAAGTGTGTTTCTCACCGAATTGTGTCTCGAGTGAAACCTGAAACTGTTCAAATTTTGTCTCATAACAAGACAAAACTATTCGATCGTTCTGCATTAACAAGAACAATTAAAAGCCACTGCCAAGTCAATTAAGTAGCCAAACCGATCAAGACGGTTTCAAGGCTGCTCTTGAAGTCTATTTACATTGGAAATCTGTTAAGATGAACCAAAGATAACGTGAATGCTAATTTTAACTATTATTTCCATCACGTGCCATACTAATGAAGCCATGGAGCCAGGATTGGGTGGCCCAACCTGTGAACCCTCAACTGGGCGGAGGTGACTGGATGTTTGGGCTGTGTTGACTTGACGCATCCTAGGAACATATTAAGCAAACGTTTTCACCCATACTTTTCATCATAACAAGTGCATGTTGAATTCGATTAGATTTGATCCCAAGCCAATTACTGGTAGTTCTTTGATGATTTCCAGATGGTTTCAAGAGATAATCGTAAACCACTGCTACTAATGTTAAACAGTCATAGCCTACCACTCTCATGAAGTCTTACTGCTAACGTTATGACATGGAGTTTATGCAATTAAAGAGTCGCTTTCGTCTCAGGTTACACTTTTATGAAGAATACATGTAAACCATGCAAGCGTGTATGTTAAATGGTCACACTCATGATTGCAACACTGAGTGTATTCCCTTCTCTTTTTAATCTGTTTGGATTTATGGGTGAACTGTCTCTAAAAGTCTATGCGTTGCTTCTTGTCACTGAAAGATGCTTGTCACCGCAAATGACTAATGTGAAAACAATCAACTGACACACTGGTCATAGATTGTATTCTTTAAATAGCCCTGACTTTCAATCGATTCATAACAGAACAATCGAAACGTCATGCGCCAATCGCTCTACCTAGTCCTGCTAAACGCAGCTCATTGGGATAAGTTGTTCACGCCCGGTTGGTGCTCTGGGACAAGGTGCTATCACGTCACAAATGGCGCAACCTTCTCGCATACTCTGATATATGTATAAATGATGCGAGGAACCTATATTTTATGTTTAGGTTTGGTAGAATTTGATTCAAATCCGTTGCCTAGTTATGCAAGTAGAGGTACCAAAAACTTGAAACGCTGTGCACACAGCATGTCTACCCGACTATTACTATGCCTGCATCAAAGAGTATATGATGTAACAAGAGAACTATTCTTTACAATAATTGCAGAAAGATAAAGATATTACAGGTGAGTACGTCAGAACGGCACATGACGAGCTAAAACGATTTCGTGGACCAGTCGTGATTGGTTTACGAATTTTAGCAACTTTAAAACTATCCGGTGTAGATTCTGGAGGCATAAAGACCATGATACTATTACAATTACTTCCCGTTCAGCATATAGCAAAAACAAGGCGATGCATAAATAAAAATTTATAGCAAGCGCATCGCCTTAATACATAGAATGCGATCGACGAAGTCAACTGATTTCAGTTGTTGTTGTTTACGATTTTAAAACTATTTCTCCTCAAGCTCCAACCATCTTGTTTTCCACTCACCGGCAGCTGCTCTTTCTAACCCCGTGCGGTCTGCCGCACTTTAGTTCAAGTTGAGGGTCATAGTTGATGGAATTATTGCATATGCATGGGGTTAAATCCTCAATTCCTATTGCTGGTGAAAAAACGAGCGCAGCGACGCCCTGGCAACAACTTCTCACCCGCCTTCAACTTGGCTCCATGAATCTGACACCAAAGAACGACAGGGAATTTTATTTATGTATTATTCTCAAGTGATTCCTTCGTGCACTCCAGAAGAGTTTGAACAAACAATTTTTTTTATGCATTGTTGTTTTGAAATGGGTCGCAGGTTGCACCAGTGCGTTCATGATACTGCAAACCATGAGGCTGAATGATGACTTGAATGAGCACTACTAAACCTGCGTTAATGAAGGGCTGAATACTGACAGGGCAGATTTCGGCTATTAATGTTACACGGTCGCGGGTTTACCAGGCGACAGTATCGGTGGGAAGTGGCAAGTGGGAACGGGTAGGTCTTACTGAACTATCGCTCGTGGGCTTTATAATCAAAG
The DNA here is from genome assembly GCA_016164225.1 of Gammarus roeselii. NCBI lineage: Eukaryota > Metazoa > Arthropoda > Malacostraca > Amphipoda > Gammaridae > Gammarus > Gammarus roeselii. The sequence goes on from SDVV010010645.1 coordinate 4,255, forward strand.
ATACTATCGCAATTTGCTAGGTATGGATGTGTTGTTTACACTTGCAATCATATATGAAAGGCGCATTTATCCTCCAGCTGTTATGGTGCCATCGCTGGCGAAAATCAAGACCCTTCAAGCACTATTGATCCTGCTTTGAGTGCTGCAACTCGCATGCTTAAAATTTGCTCGAATATCATAGCATTTCTTGTAGAACAAAAATACTTATGACATACAAAATTGAATTATAAACTTAACACAAGCGTACGATACGCCAAATAAAATAATTGCATTAGGTGCGCAACTTTTGATAATGGAAGGTTTTTATGGCGAAATTCGTTAGCGATGGTAAACCAACACTTTTTCAGGAAGAAGGATCAATAGACGAGATGTTAAACCATCACTTTTGCAGGAAGAAGGATCAAAAGACGAGATGGTACGCCAACACTTGTGCAGAAAGAAGGATCAATAGACGAGATGGTAAACCAACACTTTTTCAGGAAGAAGGATCAATAGACGAGATGGTAAACCAACACTTTTGCAGGAAGAAGGATCAAAAGACGAGATGGTACGCCAACACTTGTGCAGAAAGAAGGATCAATAGACGAGATGGTAAACCAACACGTGTGCAGGAAGAAGGATCAATAGACGAGATGGTAAACCAACACTTGTGCAGGAAGAAGGATCAATAGACGAGATGGTAAACCAACACTTGTGCAGAAAGAAGAATCAATAGACCAGATGGTAAACCAACACTTGTGCAGGAAGAAGGATCAATAGACGAAATGGTAAACCAACACTTGTACAGGAAGAAGGATCAATAGACCAGATGGTAAACCAACACTTGTACAGGAAGAAGGATCAATAGACGAGATGGTAAACCAACACTTGTACAGGAAGAAGGATCAATAGACGAGATGGTAAACCAACACTTGTACAGGAAGAAGGATCAATAGACCAGATGGTAAACCAACACTTGTGCTGGAAGAAGGATCAATAGACGAGATGGTAAACCAACACTTGTGCAGGAAGAAGGATCAATAGACGAGATGGTAAACCAACACTTGTGCTGGAAGAAGGATCAATAGACGAGTTTTATTTCGCAGAAAATCAACGTTATGAAATCCTGTTTTTAAATATATTAAACCGTGTGAACTTATCCATCAATGAAATTCAACACCCGTTGATCCAACAGAGTCACGGGCTCCACAGACTTGTTTGTTAGCCCATCACATCATCAGGCACAAAAGGTCATAGAATTGTAACAAGAAATTAATGCACACAATATTTCAGTCACATCAGTTTGGGATGATTTGGTGAGGAGTGAAATTGCATAGACCCCAAGAGTCTATAAATTGAAGCAAGCAATAGAGTATGACCTAATTGCCTAACACATCACATTTGATATGTGACGTTAGCATGAGCCCGTCGTCCGCATCCCACCGGAATAAGGCCTAAAATGTGCGCGCCTCAACGAAGGGCACCAAATCGAACTATCATTCTCGATCTTTCGGGAATTGGTCAATCAACATTGGGATTTTGTTACGCCAGATTAGATTACGTTTCTATTGATGATAAATAATGAGCTTCTCTACCGTACACCTTTTGTCGCTGTCTGCGCTGATCTCATTGACTGTTTCTCATGGGAATGCTTCGCTTCTTGATATATTGAGTAGTGAAGATGTAACTGTATAAGATATAATGTAACTATATACTGCAAAAACAAATACTGAAAATAACGTCGGATTTTGTGATTTGCCCTTATTTGTTAACGTTTCAATTGGTTGACGGTTCTTTTTTTTCAACAACGATAAACGTTTATTCAGTTACTGCCGGGTGTATACCAATAACGTTCCTTATCTAATTCACGCAAAAAATTTCAAGCCCGAGTAACATTATTTTGTGTAAACTGATTTCCCGGTCTATTATAGCCCGATGCAAGTCCAGAGCAAATCAGTAATCAAATACTTATGAACCTAAGTGCGTATCATTAATTTTATCAGACGAAGTGGCATTTCAAAGCACTCCAGCATTGCAGAATATAATAAAAAGTAACAAACGTACATGAACGCGATATTATTTTCTGTTCAGTTTCACTCTCAAAATAAAAATAATCACCTGTCCTATCAATTATGCCCAGTACCTCACGAAAGATTTGTTTTAATGAAACCGAAGTGGCAACATCAGATGGGACGTCCTGGCAATAAGACGGTAAACGCTTTTTTCGTTGGAAATAGACAATTTCCCTCTTAAAACAAAACGTCGAGTGTCGACACGAAGCTTCGACAGTACTTACCTTATTATTCTTTTGAATTTTTTTTAAGTGCAGAAAAAAATCCCGGGATGAGAAAAAATGATACAAAATTATATAAAAATCAACCGAGATATCGCTTCACCGAGATCTTGGACAAAATCCCTAATAAAAAACACCCATGCTATTATACTACTACCCCTTTTCTGAGCCATTTTATTGTTCCAATTTCACGAATCAAATAATAAATTAAATCTAATCTCCAAAGGGATGGGAACAATTTATATTTCTTCAAATTTTTAGAGAACTCTCAATTTATTTGTTGCTCTTTTACACTAGTCATGGAACAGTTCTTATCATAGACGTGCTGAAGAGTGTGTACATGTTCCCACAGGGTTCTGCCATCTCGACGTTATCGTCAACACCTGCCCTGAGTCCGTCGGCCTGAGGGCAGGTGAGGCGTGCGAGGAGCACTTGTTCGGCTGCTTGACGGAAGCAACAAGGTGAGTGGGACCGAACTTTCATTACGACGTGTATAGTAAAACAGGAGGAAGTCCTGTTCTACTAATTATTCTCTTCAATAAGAGCATAAGCAAATGAAGCGAAACCTTGACGCGTCCTCTCACTTGGATTTAAATCGCCTTCTCCTCAGTAAGCTGCCTACTATTGCGATGCGTCAGTCGCATGTGTTCAAGGCTCTGATTTGTGACCTGTCGCGCTGTCAAGCCAGCATTCCTGCTTGCCTTTTTTTTGTTCAAAAACACAAACCTTGTACACACAATGACAGAGCGCTGTGGTATGTGGAAGAGTGGTACCTTGTACACACGATGACATAGCGCTGTGGTATGTGGAAGTGGTACCTTGTACACACGATGACATAGCGCTGTGGTATGTGGAAGAGTGGGACCTTTTACACACGATGACATACCGCTGTGGTATGTGGAAGAGTAGTACCTTGTACGCACGATGGCATAGCGCTGTGGTATGTGGAAGAGTGGTACCTTGTACGCACGATGACATAGCGCTGTGGTATGTGAAAGAGTGATACCTTGTACGCACGATGGCATAGCGCTGTGGCATGTGGAAGAGTGGTACCTTGTACGCACGATGGCATAGCGCTGCGGTATGTGGAACAGTGGTACCTTGTACGCACGATGGCATAGCGCTGTGGTATGTGGAAGAGTGGTACCTTGTCGCACGATTGCATAGCGCTGTGGTATGTGGAAGAGTGGTACAGTGTACGCACGATTGCATAGCGCTGTGGCATGTGGAAGAGTGGTTTCTTGTACGCACGATGGCATGGCGCTGTGGTATGTGGAAGAGTGGTACCTTGTACGCACGATTGCATAGCGCTGTGGTATGTGGAAGAGTGGTACATTGTACGCACGATTGCATAGCGCTGTGGTATGTGGAAGAGTGGTACCCTGTACGCACGATGGCATAGCGCTGTGGTATGTGGAAGAGTGGTACCTTGTACGCACGATGGTATAGCGCTGTGGTATGTGGAAGACTGGTACCTTGTACGCACAATGGCATAGCGCTGTGGTATGTGGAATAGTGATATCTTGTAAGAACGATGGCATAACGCTGTGGTATGTGGAAGACTGGTACCTTGTACGCACGATGGCATAGCGCTGTGGCATGTGGAAGACTGGTACCTTGTACGCACGATGGCATAGCGCTGTGGTATGTGGAAGACTGGTTAGAAATTATTATGTGATGCCTCCAACTGCTCATCAACACTTCTACAGCAACAAACAGCTTCTTTAGAACTTCAAACATGGCTTCATATAAGCAATCCATAAACAAGAGACCTGAAACTTCCAAATTTTTGTTAAAAAATACTTCACTTCCACTCCTTGACTACATGGAGGATAAAACCTTATTAACACTGTCAGTAGGCATATAGTAAACCTTATTAACACTGTCAGTAGGCATAGAGTAAACCTTATTAACAGTGTTAGTAGGCATATAGTAAACCTTATTAACACTGTCAGTAGGCATATAGTAAACCTTATTAACAGTGTTAGTAGGCATATAGTAAACCTTATTAACACTGTCAGTAGGCATATAGTAAACCTTATTAACACTGTCAGTAGGCATATAGTTGACCTTATTAACATTGTCAGAAGGCATATAGTAAACCTTATTAACACTGTCAGTAGGCATATAGTTGACCTTATTAACACTGTCAGTAGGCATATAGTAAACCTTATTAACACTGTCAGTAGGCATATAGTAAACCTTATTAACACTGTCAGTAGGCATATAGTAAACCTTATTAACACTGTCAGTAGGCATATAGTAAACCTTATCAACACTGTCAGTAGGCATAGAGTAAACCTTATTAACACTGTCAGTAGGCATATAGTAAACCTTATTAACACTGTCAGTAGGCATATCGTAAGCCTTATTAACACTGTCAGTAGGCATATAGTCGTAGGACATCTACTGAAGCCGCAACAATCAACATTTTTTTCGAACTCGTCTACAAAGCAATTAACCAAAACTGCCTATCAATACTCGTCCTGCAGGACCTCTCCAAATTAATTCTTAGTGAACAGCTCGATACTTTCATAAAAAAAACTCCAGCAGCAGAAACATGATTTGTAAGCTACCTACCAATATGTTATGATAATCAGAGATATTATCGCTTATCCTCGACATGCAAATTGGGGAATCCTACAGCGATCAATAATTGGACCTGTCATTTGCCTTCTGTTTGTACATGATATCAGTTTTGGAAATCTTGTTGACAAAACACAAAAATACAATACCTAATGATGATGATCAATAGCTGTTCATTTGACAGGCAAACATATTAGAAGAATACAAGGAAAGTGTAGAAAGAGCGTAGACTCATATACATAACCAGAATCTTTCAAATGTGACTAAAAGTGATGGATATAAAACTAAGTGCATAATCCTAAATTTAAAAGAGAATACAACTAGAGTAGCCGACAATTACGTTGTTGATTGTTTGGGGGTCAAGATCCTTCTTGTTGACTGTGGCAGTGTCTGGGGGTTTGCTTGACCCCAATAGGTCCTTTACACATCATGTGTGAAAGCTTTGCTCCAGGATGAATTGGAGACTTATGCTCCTCAATCCGATCAAAACCAACTCGATTTTTAATAGAAACTTTTGGAATCGATGCACTGCTATTTTCACATCTGAAACCCAGGGTCATATGAGCATCATAGAAATTCAGTAGAAAATTGAGAGCGATTGGACCAACGGTTCTCGAGATGTCACCTCTTCAGGAAATCGGTTTAGGACGTCACAAACCGTGAACTTCAAGATAGGATTTCTCAAGAACTGTTTGTCCTATCGTTCTTGACTTTTGACTGTATCTCCATGTTGATTATGCCTACATTACTTCGAAAGGTATTTTGTGTATGAGGGGAGAGTATAAGAAAACATTGCTCTACGATATGCAACGCTGCCTGAAGTTCAAGGCAAAGGTAGCTCATGATGAACATTTTACGAAGAAGGATCAAGCAACGCACTAGCTAAGCCAACTGGGCTGGTTAAACATAATCGAACGACTTGAATTTAATGTAGCTATGATTTTTTTTCTAAATCCAGGACGAGCTGTCATGTCTAATCATTATCTTAAATTGCTGAACTGCCCACAGTCTATCAACGCAGAGCAGAAGAAACATTGACTCAGAGTTCAGAAGAACACAAACTGTTGCACAGGCATTTTCAGTTTCAGGCCTAAAATTTTTCAACAATCTATCAGCTGCCGTTTGAAAATCCACCAATGCATCTTCCTTTAGCGAAAAAAGAAGTACAGTTCTCGAATGATCGCTCGTCGACATGTATTAACGAAGTAAAAAAACTCCACAGGTGGAAAGATCATTAAGCAACTGTAGAACTTGGAAAGGAGAGAAAACCGTTCACAACATGAGAGGCTCCAAACCAGAACCACTTACATTTTCCCACCTCTCTCATTGCCTCAAATGGTCAGGGTGTCTGTTTAGAGCGTCTTTCAGCTGGCATGACACACAATATCCGAAAAGCCACTAAGTATTCAAACTCCTTTGTACTTGGAAAATGTGATTTACATAAATATGTAAGGTATCTCCACCAAGAAAATAAACTGACCATGTTACTTGATATCCGGTGCGTAGCCAGAATTATTCCAAGGTGACTGGTGTGTCATGCTACAGGGTATCCGTGAAGCCCCGCAGACTGTGAACTCACTTGATAGGAAGTCATTTGTGCTCATATGTGCTGGGTATCTCATAAAGGGGAGCAAACTGACCATGACCCGCGAAATTGGGCGCCTAGCCAGGATTTCCCAAAGGGAGAAGTTGATTTTCCAGTATTACATTGAACGGACATGAACTTTTTGCCGAGGTGTCTACATTCTGAAGTGTACTAAATAAAATAAAGAGAATTCCTTTTGAGATGCATTGCAAGCAATAGCATCCTTCGATTAGTGCTATTCTCACCCTGAACGGATACAGTTGAAAAAAATGCATTGCAAACCATAGCATCCTTTGATTAGTCTTATTCTCATCCTGATCAGAGACAGTTGCAATAAATGCATTGCAAACAATAGCATCCTTCGATTAGACTTATTCTCACCCTGAACGGATACAGTTGAAATAAATGCATTGCAAACAATAGCATCCTTTGATTAGTCTTATTCTCACCCTGAACAGATACAGTTGAAATAAATGCATTGCAAACAATATCATTCTTCGATTAGTTTTATTCTCACCCTGAACGAATACAGTTGAAATAAATGCATTGCAAACAATAGCATCCTTTGATTAGTCTTATTCTCACCCTGAACAGATACAGTTGAAATAAATGCATTGCAAATAATAGCATCCTTCGATTAGTCTTATTCTCACCCTGAACGGATACAGTTGAAATAAATGCATTGCAAACAATAGCATCTTTTGATTAGTCTTATTCTCACCCTGAACGGATACAGTTGAAATAAATGCATTGCAAACAATGGCATCCTTCGATTAGTCTTATTCTCACCCTGAACGGATACAGTTGAAATAAATGCATTGCAAACAATAGCATCCTTTGATTAGTCTTATTCTCACCCTGAACGGATACAGTTGAAATAGATGCATTGCAAGCAATAGCATCCTTCGATTAGTTTTATTCTCACCCTGAACGGATACAGTTGAAATAGATGCATTGCAAACAATAGCATCCTTCGATTAGTCTTATTCTCACCCTGAACGGATACAGTTGAAATACAATCTTATTGCGTTATTTTTCTTACTCTACCATCAACGCTGAATGAGCTATTCCGTGAAAGTGTGTTTGAGTACAAAACTGTAATTATCAATTCATACTTCGACATTTGTGCGTGTAACCTTCTTGCTTTTAACTGTAGTATGTCATGTTGTGTAATTATTACATGTAAACAACAAGTATTACACTGAACAACAAAAAAGATTCACAATAAATAAACAGTACGCTAAGCGATATTCAGACATTATTTACCTACGCTAACAATATACCAAGCCTCCCACTTAAGATCACGAGATGAGGTAACGTCAATCACCGAACGTTCCCATCCGATATTTGCGCACCTAGCTATGCTAGCCGCCTTTAGCGCAACTCTATTGCTATCAAGCCGCTATTTGCGCACACAGTTCTTTGAGCCGTTGTTTGCTCACTGTTGACTACTACCGCCAGCATCGATTTATTGCATAATAAGCCTGAGTCAATCTGAAATCGACATCGTGGACCGGCGGCTTTTTCTTTAGGGGCTGATTTGAGTTGTTTCAAGTATCGCCGTTTAATGTCTTTCCTACTACAACCTTTCCCTTTCTTGAATCTTTACTGCAGATATACTGATATACTTGATGCTCTCTTTGACGTTCTACTTCAAAACCAATTTCCCTACTATTAAAAGGCAACCTAATTTGGGTCAAAAGTTTTGCTGTTGACTTCTGACACTATACAAAATCTTTTGTAAATATGTTATTTCATGCCAGCCTCGTGAGTAGAGTCATCTCGTCGAAGGATGCACGTGCTGCACCTTAAATGACTCAGGCAGTGACGTAACTTATAAGTCAAAATATCATGCAAGTGTCTATCTATAGTGTGCAGAAAGAAAATAGTTTTCAAATCTTGAAAATATCCAGGAGTGTTATAAAATAGTCATATAATAGATAATTCTTTATCAGTGATGAGTATAGCACACATTATCAGATGACTCAATAGCAGTGATTGGCATAGCACACATTATCAGATTACTCAATAGCAGTGATTGACATAGCACACATTATCAGATGACTCAATAGCAGTGATTGACATAGCACACAATATCAGATGACTCAATAGCAGGGATTGACATAGCACACATCATCAGCTGACTCAATAGAAGTGATTGGCATAGCACACATTATCAGATGACTCAATAGCAGTGATTGACATAGCACACATTATCAGATGACTCAATAGGAATGATTGGCATAGCACACATTATCAGATGACTCAATAGAAATGATTGGCACAGCACACATTATCAGATTACTCAATAGCAGTGATTGACATAGCACACATAATAAGATTACTCAATAGCAGTGATGACATAGCACACATTATCAGATGACTCAATAGCAGTGATCGACATAGCACACATTATCAGATGACTCAATAGCAGTGATTGACATAGCACACATTATCAGATGACTCAATAGGAATGATTGGCATAGCACACATTATCAGATGACTCAAGAGCAGTGATTGACATAGCACACATTATCAGATGACTCAATAGCAGTGATCGACATAGCACACATTATCAGATGACTCAATAGCAGTGATTGACATAACACACATTATCAGATGACTCAATAGCAGTGATTGACATAGCACACATTATAAGATGACTCAATAACATTGATTGGCATAGCACACATTATCAGATGCCTCAACAGCAGTGATTGACATAGCACACATTATCAGATGACTCAATAGAAGTGATTGGCATAGCACACATTATCAGATGACTCAATAGCAGTGATTGACATAGCACATATATTATCAGATGACTCAATAGAAGTGATTGGCATAGAACACATCATTGGATGACTCAGTATCAGTGATGGGTATATTGCACACATCATTTTGGCTCAAGCCATGCCGATATACCGATACAATTTTTACTACAGTGAACGATACAATGACTGTACATACATCGCCGATTGCCATTTTAGGATTGTTTTTTTTTTCTTCTAATTAATGGACGGTTACGCTGATTTATACTTCGATGTGTACAATAGCATATTAAGGTTATATACACTTTTTAGTGTGCAGCGTGCCTGTAGTAGGAACAGGTTGAATGCAGGACTCTGTAGCTAACGTGTGAGCTAAGTGTGGACACGGATTATGCATTCGTGTGGAGACCAAATATTTTCCTTACCCAGACCCAGAAATTTGCTTCGTCAGGGACGGAAATACATAGAATAGAACTAGCTTTAAAAAAATAGCTTTTCTAAAACTTAAATTTGTCTGCCACTACTGGTATCCTATGGGAATACGGATCGGGTACCGTCAAACGTCATTTCCAGCGGCGTCTGTGGACGACATAAAAGTTGTTTTCAATGCTGTCTGTGGTAACAATTAATAAATCGAACGTTGAACATTAACCTTTATTTCCTTTACACCGGGGAAACAGATTCGCAGCTATTCAGGGCTTGAACCAACCACATCCTAATGGCCCTCTAACAGCGTTATCTGTCGCCCTCAGACGATGCAGGGCTTCAGAGGCGTCGTGGCGCTATTGCTGGTGGTGGTGGCTGGCGTATCGGCCAATGGGGGTCTGAGGGCGCACCCACCGGGGGTCAACCTTACCACGGTGGGTGCAGGAACGCACAGCAGTATTTGTTTTTTATGAGAAACTACAAAAAAGGTAGCTTATCTCTGTCGTGCTAGGCTGTAAAATAAGATTAATTAACAATTAATGGGGAATTTCCCTTTGAGAAACAGCTGCGAGATCTAAAAATTTAATTGCATAGAAATTCTTAAGATCGTGTTTCGGAACGAGTGTCAGATGATGTTCCTAACACTCACCCTCTGCCTCCTCTCCCTCCTGCCCCTCACAGCCCCAACTGATCGAGCTGCAGGGCTACATCGCCGAAACCTATCACGTGACCACCGAGGACGGGTATATCCTGGAGCTACACCGCATTCCCCACGGCATCAACGAAACCGCCTCGGAGGGCAGACCTGTGGCCTTCCTTCAGCACTGCCTTCTCTGCTCCTCCTCCGACTGGATCATGAATACTCCTGACAAGGCTCTCGGTGAGACCGCTAAGGTGCCTCCCCTCAAAAAGTGATATAATGTAAGAAACCAGTCTACGTTTTTGTGATCATTTCATTTGTTTAACTACGTCATTACCATAGAAATGTTTCTGGTCACTATCTTATATATCTGATACCGATATGGATGCCATGCCCATAGCCGGCAATGATACGCTGCACGGTTCAGAATACAGCATCGTACAAATATTCTATAATTTGCAGCCAAGATGCCAAGTAGTGTTTAATCATCTCCTAGCCCGGTAGGTCCACGGTTCAGTACACACCTGCACAGCAGATTGCACTCCTGGATTATTCCCGTCGCAGTTGGGTTAGTTTGAGTCTTGCTTCGTCACATGCAACACCCTTTATGTCGGTGGCATACAAGAACTAATAATTCAACGCTATTAAGGCGCATAGATCAGTGAATGTCGGCTGGCAACTCATGTGGGCAACAGTCGTATTTTGCCAATATCAACCAGGCACAAAAATGCTTCATTTCCAAGCTCATTTCATACATCAATTACAATGATGTTTGCAGCCATCGGTCAGCTGAAACCAAAACAAACACTTCGCGAGGTTCCAATATTATTTATAATAAACAGTTTATTCGATGCGAATGAATACACGTGTGAATTGAGGAGTAAATAATTGCACCAAGAACAATAATAATGATATTAAGAGGTTGTCTTGCGATCAGATCTTTTTTTATTATATCCGATAAGAAATGGTATGGGAGAAGTTGGGCACAATGTGATCCCGTTATGGTTTGATGAACCACATAAAGACTGTTATACAAGAACTTCCATTATGCTCATCAATCATACAGATAGATATTGATTAAGTACAACAATAATTGCTGCATTATATATTCACGAGAACTAAACGTGTCAACAATACATAAAATGTCCCAATACCTTTGGACTATTACGCGTGGGCCACACAGCCAAGTACTCCTGAGCATCCTCACAATATCCTGCAGTGCAGTGAATGCTTCGAGGACTCGTTCATTTTATTACGAGTTCGAACCAGCACTCTAAAGTATCCTAGCAGGCTTGCTCTAGCTAACTTGAAGCCAAGAGAACCAGAGCCCAGCAGTAGGAGCCACAGTTTGGGGCAGCCAAATACAAGATGGAGCATAAGATGTTCCGTCCCAAGCTTCTGGGCAGATTTGATTCAGTGAATTTTACAGAGTTACAGAGCAGTGGAAGTATGTTATCAGAATTAAACCTGATGTGAGTGAAATATTTTGCGTGAAAAACTTAATGTAACACAATAAACTAAACCACAAGTTATGAAACTCTAAGGAATTAAGTGAATTTGTTTCAGTTATTATCGCTCATGGATTAACTTCTAGAAGTTATACAATTAAAACAAATATGGTTTATATATATAAA
>SDVV010010646.1:0-16167 GCA_016164225.1 Gammarus roeselii
CTCCAGGAAACATGGTCTTTACCACGTTAACAGTTCGCGGCCCTCAAACAGCCGTAGTAGGACTGCACATCCACTCCGGGAAACATGGTCTTCACCACGTTAACAGTTCGCGGCCCTCAAACAGCCGTAGTAGGACTGCACATCCACTCCAGGAAACATGGTCTTCACCCCGTTAACAGTTCGCGGCCCTCAAACAGCCGTAGTAGGACTGCACATCCACTCCGGGAAACATGGTCTTCACCACGTTAACAGTTCGCGGCCCTCAAACAGCCGTAGTAGGACTGCACATCCATTCCGGGAAACATGGTCTTCACTCCGTTAACAGTTCGCGGCCCTCAAACGACGGCAGCAGTGCTGCACGGAATATTATTAAGTGGTTACGTTGATAATTATAATATGTAAGACACATTATAAAGGGGCACATATTAACTGGCCGTGATATTTATTTGTTATAATATTTTTAGGTAGTGGAAGTTTCACTTAGTACCTTGCAGCCCTGTTATAGTGACAGTTGATGACAAAAGGTGTGAGAGCCACCGCAACTTTTCATCAAATGCATATTACCATAGATCATTTTACGTATGTTACAATAGAACATATCTGCAAATGTTTAAAGCATTTGAATATCATATACAATTTCTCTCGTTACCATCCTACATCCTCAACACTGATCTTGGTTCGGTCTATTTGAGGCGGTAATATAACCAAAAATAAAACCTTTGCAGCAGGCATGGATACGCAAAAAAATCTTCCCCGCAGCAATCTTCAACAAAAGAATTTGTCAGCTTGGAAGGAAAGGTCTTTAAACATTTTTCTCGTGACTTTTTGTGGTTGGGGCAGAGCATTTGTTTGGACCGGACCTTTAACGACCGAGAAAAGGTTAGCAAAGATTGGCCCATACTGCGAAGGCTGGAGGGAAGAGGCACAGGCACGGGTAACACAGACTGTTGTGGGGACGCTGGCTGCAATGGAACCCCACAGGCTGACTGTGGAGAACAGGTTAAGAAGCAACGGACTGAGAACCCAGGTGCGGCACAGGCTGAGGAGCGCAGTGTGAAACACGCTGAGGAAAGCAGTGTGGCATAGGTAGTTAGACCTAGTAGGGCCCTAGAAGAGGGACATAGTGCGGCACAGGCTGAAGGATGCCATGTGGCACAGGTTCAGGGACTCAGTGTGGCCAGGCTGAAGGATGCCATGAGGCACAGGCTCAGGGACTCAGTGTGGCCCAGGCTGAAGGACGCCATGTGGCACAGGTTCAGGGACTCAGTGTGGCCAGGCTGAAGGATGCCATGTGGCACAGGTTCAGGGACTCAGTGTGGCCAGGCTGAAGGATGCTATATGGCACAGGCTCAGGGACTCAGTGTGGCCCAGGCTGAAGGACGCCATGTGGCACAGGTTCAGGGACTCAGTGTTGCATTGGCTGAGGACACTGGTACTTGGACCCAGTGTGGCACAATTTTAGGGGGCCAGTGTTTACAAGTGTTTACAAGTATTTACAAGTGTAAGAAGACAACAATAGGCCTTTTGGCCCAAACTGGGTTGCTTTTGATAGTTAGAAGGTTAGTTCTGAAGTAGAACGTCTAAGATAGCATCTGGTGTCTTTATATTTTCTGTTTCAATAGATCAAGAAAGGGAAAGTTTGTTGAAGGAAATAGCATTTAACGATGATACTCAAAACAACTCGTATCAGCACCTGAAGAGAAAGCCACCGACCCACGGTGTTGATCTGAGATTGTCACAGGTACACAATGAAGCTGCACTATATTCCGATGATACCTAACATTAATATCAGACACAGGATTATTTTACAGAACAATTAGTAACAATTCCTAATTCGAATTATCCGCCTAATACCCTGGGTCGGTTTTCGGGTGTGTGTGTGCCTACGTAAGTTCAGAACCAGTCATGTATACCTAAATGTACATGACCGGGCATATTTAAAGTGAGGATTTGAGACTTGGTTCCCCGTTGTTACGTAAAGTTCGCGTTTGTAAGTTCGTGTAACTTGAATAATAAATTGAACAACTTTACCTGCACGAGTTGAACAGTATAAGATCACATGCAGTGACTGTTGTATCAAATGGGACCGTGTTCAAGCGGTATACAGTTACCTATGTACACATTCCACACACATCCCTGGGGCAGGAATACAGGTTTGCAAGTGAACGAGAATACAATGGTAAAGAAAGTTAATCAGGCTACATATAAGTATGTACATCCAGTCGGAGGATCATGGTTGTGGTCAGGCACCTATCAACAGGCCAACAAAGCTACCGCAAAGCCAATATTAACAATTTTGTACGTCAGATCAAGCTAGGTGAAAAAATATACCTGGTAACACAAGGGAAGGTGTATACAAGGGATGGTGTATACCGGGTAACACAAGGAAAGGTGTATACCGGGGAACACAAGGGAAGGTGTATACAAGGGATGGTATATACCGGGTAACACAAGGGAAGGTGTATACAAGGGAAGGTGTATACCGGGTAACACAAGGGAAGGTGTATACCGGGTAACACAAGGGAAGGTGTATACCGGGGAACACAAGGGAAGGTGTATACAAGGGATGGTATATACCGGGTAACACAAGGGAAGGTGTATACAAGGGAAGGTGTATACCGGGTAACACAAGGGAAGATGTATACCGGGTAACACAAGGGAAGGTGTATACTGGGTAACACAAGGGAAGGTGCATACAAGGGATGGTATATACCGGGTAACACAAGCGAAGGTGTATACCGGGTAACACAAAGGAAGGTGTATACAAGGGAAGGTGTATACCGGGTAACACAAGGGAAGGTGTATACAAGGGAAGGTGTATACCAGGTAACTCAAGGGAAGGTGTATTCAAGGGAAGGTGTATATCGGGTAACACAAGGGAAGTTGTTCACAGGGGAAGGTGTACACATGGGAAGGTGTATGCCGGGTAACACTAAGGAAGGCTTATAAATTTGTTCAAATTATCAGCGGGAATAAGCTGTTGGACCTAACATTTATCGCACGAACCACTGAACGAAAATGAACAGGATTTCTGAGCAAATTCCCTATTAAAGCTATACATCAGTGCCTTAGTATTTTGTAACTAAGCGATGCGCCCTCAAGAGTGCTCCCGAAAAGGTTTTCTTTTTCAAAAACTTATAATCTGACCCTGAAAATAAAATTTCACCTGGGAAGGGTTTTGACTCGTTCACAACAATATCATTTTGTTATGAATCTTTAAGAATTATTGTTCATTTAGTGTTAGTTATTAGAAGGATAAAAAGCTATTCCAACGAGAAATATCAGATATGCTATTAGAATTTGAAACTGCAAACAGAAATCTGCTTTCAGTGTCATCTCTCCTTGGAGCACATGGACAAATGAGATTACAAACACATATATGTCTATAGTTTTTTTGTCTTCCTTGAACTCCACGACGGATGAAATTACGAACTAGAATCTGATTATAATATTATCTCTTCTTTAAGTCCAACGACGGTTGGAAGTACCAATGCGAGCCTGCAAACAATATTATTTCTCCCTGGGATCACTGACAGTTGAGATTAGAACAGCAATCTGCTTATAGTGTTATCTCATGAACCCCACAACGGTTGAAAATACAAATTCGAGACTGTAAATATAATTATCTCTTATCTCCTAGAATTATCTCTTATTATCGCTTCTTTGAAACAGTCAACGGTTGAAAATACAATCAGGATCGGCTTATGGTGATATCTTCACTATGAACACAAAGATGACTAAAGCTACACTCAAGGAATCTGCTTGCTTGTAGTGTTATCTCCTGAACCCGTAGACCTTTGCTGAAATTGTGAGACGGGTTACATCATCGGCCGCTCTTACAACTCTGGTGCAATGAACTCTGCTTGATCTCTTGTACAGCTCTCGAGCGCCGGGAATCTTTCAATCTAAAAATATGTAAAACTGACTTCCAAACCTTGTAAATCACATTAATAAATGATCCTCGGCACTCACGATGGTCTCAACGTTGAGAATGAGCTCCAATTATTACACATCGGATCAATGTTCGTTCAAGTCATCCTAAACCTTAGGATGTGCTAAGTGGGAAAAAAACGATGAATCAGGAAATCCAATTGTGAGGACTATGATCAATTGTCATTCATTTTTAATAATTGTGATCATCTTAGATTCATGGATCCTGGACCAGCTGGCACGTAGAGGTTACGTGAGGTCACATCAAGGGCACCAATAAGGCACCGGTGTCATCTGAACATTCTAAATGAACCAATAATGTTGCGTTTGACCATTCAAAGTATCCCAGCAGCATGAAGTGTAAATAAATACATTCTAAAGTTACCAGGTTACAAAGCTTGAAATCTCGACATAGCAACAGACCGAATTTTTCCTTATTTTTTGATCTCGCTTGTCATCTAATTGGATACATTAACTCATTCATAGGTAACCCAATTTTTATTGATAACATTCTGCATCGTGAGTTGTTATCTTGTCGAGATTTTTCTCTCATGGTTGTATAAGTCTGCAACATTAGAATTTAAGTGATATCCACAGGAATGACAAAACTCCTTCACGGAAAACGAAGAAGCGAAGCCAGACCGGCCCGACTGACATTACAGCTTCAGCTTTGGTTGGCAAAGCAATAAACGAAGTTAACGAGGGACAAAGCCATCTCACTGAGATACCCAAACTGATGGCCTTAGTGGTGCTTAGACGGCACCGGAGCCTCAGTGGTACCCTTGATGCGACATGGCGCAACCTTATAGGTTCCTTAAGGGTGCTTAGGCAGCACCGAAGACTTGTGGTGACCTTGATGCGAGATGGTGCAACCTTAAAGGTTCCCTTCGGGTTCTTATATGGCATCGGAATGTTAGTGGTGCCTTTAATGTCACATGGTGCAACCTTATAGATTCCATAAGGCTGCTCGGATGGCACCGGAGTCTTAGTGGCGCCATTGATGCGAAATGTCGTGACATAATAGGTTCTCTAGTGATACTTAGACGACGCCAAAGCCTTAGTGATGTTCCTCATACAATATGACGCAACCTTATAGGTTCTCTAAGAATATTTAGGTAACGCCGGAGCCTCATTGGTGCTAAGATGTCACCGAAACTTTAGTGATGCTCTTGATGCAAACTACCGCAACTTTTTAGCTTCCTAACTTGGGCCAATGTGGGGTCGGACGTTCATGACTGCTCTTGATACGATGTAACCCAGACCTAAGGGTCACACAACAGTGATTTGATGTTGTTGAAGGCTTTCACTGCATTGATTCGATGTGGTGAAACCTAATCTTAAAGTTCCCGCAGCTGTGCATAGATGGTGTGTAACGTTTATCATCGACCTAGTAGCGAAAAGGTGTCAACTAATTCATAGCGTCGTAATACTGCTTGCAATCATGAACCTTATTAGTTCCACATGACACTCGACTGCGTAATGGTATCCGTACTAGACTTTAGACCGATAAGCTGTGGGGGTCCATCCCATGGCAGTCTCGGGGTTTCACTGAGTCAGCATTATGCGGTTGACGTCAGGACAGTCGCTCACTCCTGGAGGGGAGGGGGCATAGTCCAAGATCAGCGCCAGATAGCGCCACGGAATGAAGTATGACGGCTAGACCTGTATATGTGTGTGGCAGGTACATACTTGTGCCATATTCGAATCAAGCGTAAGGGTCCGATGTTAAGTCTCTAACACCTCTGAACAATCATCTACCAAACGAGTAGAATCTCTCATGAACATAGATACCTTACTTCTACTTAACTGCAAACTGCTGTAGCGTTAAAAACTAAAAGTCAAGTCCAACTGATCAACCTTAGAAGCAAGTGCAGGAACGTACTTTTTTAAAGTATAGTACAATTTTGAATCTGGTCGTACATGTAGTTACGAGAAAGCAGTAGAAGAGCAAAAATGACATTATTAACAAATCGAAAAAAATTCAAAGCAAGTAAATTTCAAGTTAACATCACATCAAATGTTCAATCGCACATTTAGAGCGTCCGTTGCAATCATAAAAGATCAAATATGTCTTTGTTTCATTCGGTGATGGATTTTGAATCTTATGGTCATCCAATTCACGTTCCAAATACAATTATTACATGGAACCTTCAATGGAACTCGGCTACGATGATTCTAAAAACCGTCCCACAGTTGAGGGCCCATTGGTTTCTTCTTAGATTGGCCTGTGCAAAAAAAGCTTGAACGTCCTGCGCATGTAGAGTAGGGGGGGAGAGGGGGGAGGAGGGGTGTTGGCAGGAGGACGAAGGCATTAGCCTAATGAACTTTGTGCACTGAGGTGTGCTGTAGGAGTAATGGGAACAAGGGAGAGATAGAAGTGATTAAGAAGGTGGGAGAAAGGCTGGCGAATGAACGAATAAAGGAAGAGCATCTCTAGCAACAAGGCATTGATTGACCTCCCTTCTTTTCCTTAACGAGAGAAAATTTCATAACTCTTGTTTATGGTGCGGAGAGATAGAATATCATGTACGGTAGACCAGACTGTGGCTGGATTGGGAGCATAATGGAGTCGGGCTCCTGCCTTTTATGGAAGTGGAATCAGTTCACTGGCATCTACAATACAGTTAAAGAAATAATCATGTTTTTTTTTTCTAATATGAACACTTTTTTGACACTGGGTATATAGATTTTTTTTCAAGGTGCGCGTTTTACTGACGATGTTCATGCATCAGTAAATACGCGGTTTTCGATACAGAATATTTTTGATTTATACGTTACTTGATATCACGATTTCCAGATATTCGTCACGGTACTTTGCATCACGATGTCCAGATATTCGTTACACTGTACTTGACCTCACGATGTCCAGATATTCGTTACATGGTACTTGGCATCCCGATATCAATATATTCGTTACACAGTACTTGAACTCACGATGTCCAAATATTCGTTACACGGTATTTGACATCACGATGTCCAGATATTCGTTGCACGGTACTTGATCTCACGACGTCCGCATTCTCGTTACACGGTACTTGACATCACGATGTCCAGGTATTCATCACACGGTACTTGAATCATGATGTCCACACGGTACTTGACATCACGATGTCCAAATTTTCGTTACACGGGACTTGACATTACAATGCCCATATATTTGTTCTAATTTCCTTCTTAACGTGCAATATCCAGTTAACTGTTCCCCACACGCACCATGTTTGTAAAGCATGAATTTTTTGACTCCACGTTACCCTACCATCGTGCCAGAACCATTCTTATTATACGTCTATTCAAACTGATCTCCACAAGCTTTGCTACTGTGCATGGCCGTAGTTGTACGAGCCTTATTTGGCGCAATGCTAGAAATGATGGATCATTTCATCTCGCATAAGGAGCTCAAATTACTGTGCCCGGTAATTAGGCTGATTCGACCTTGCTAATTGAACGTTGAAAATGAAACTGTTCCAAGAAGATGAAACGCAGTGTAAAAAATGGTTTCTCCAACCCAGGTAATTCAGTGAACTGTTCAAGCGAAATGCTAAGCTCTCACAGCCTCGATTGCAGTCAATCAAATGCATGAGGGATCACATCCTAACTGAATTACCAACGCAGTCAATACGTCATTGGAGACACCTACTAGTGAAACTTGTAGTACTCAATCACGGGTGTTTGATGTGAGGCGTCTGTCACATCGCAGTTACCAACAGCCAAAAGCAGTACGAAACGATCTATTGTCGGGATCCGCGAAACAAGTACTTCCTGTCCAGCACTTCCCCAGTTGGACCAACAGCGCTGACTGTAAAGCGCTGACTGTAGAGCGCTGACTGTAGTCGTGGGACTCAGAAGGATCTCGCTCGATGTAGAATTAGCGAATAATATTTAGCAGCTTCGATAAAGCTGTACGCTCCTCGAGAGTGGATGTTGTTCCAAGTGTGCATTTGTGATTGATCTACCGGTTGCATAAAAACAAAACCTATTTCCCGGTGCCCTATCAGCACACGAACATACATCATTTCAGTAGAGTATCATATAAAACAA
Source organism: Gammarus roeselii (assembly GCA_016164225.1). Taxonomy (NCBI): domain Eukaryota; kingdom Metazoa; phylum Arthropoda; class Malacostraca; order Amphipoda; family Gammaridae; genus Gammarus; species Gammarus roeselii. Next base: position 7,969 of record SDVV010010646.1, read on the forward strand.
AAAATCAGTATTCCTCACTACAATCATTTCACATGAGAAAGCTTCATTCATTTCATTCCTCGAAGAGGAACAAAAAGATTGGGCTAAATGGTATGAGTTTAGAAATTAATAAGTTAGGTCGGAAGGTTCCTGCAATCGGAGCAATGCGTTATCATGTCACTCTATTTTATGGGACACTAATAAAATAATTGCTCCACGGGTCGCTCTCTGAACTCTGAGCTCCCGGGGGCCACGCTCTGGGCTGGGCTACATTGAGCTCCACTCATTGCTTCAGCTCCATTCATTGCTTCAGCTCCACTCATTGCTTCAGCTCCACTCATTGCTTCAGTTCCACTCATTGCTTCAGCTCCACTCATTGCTTCAGCTCCACTCATTGCTTCAGCTCCACTCATTGCTTCAGCTCCACTCATTGCTTCAGCTCCACTCATTGCTTCAGCTCCACTCATTGCTTCAGCTCCACTCTTGCTTCAGCTCCACTCATTGCTTCAGCTCCACTCATTGCTTCAGCTCCACTCATTGCTTCAGCTCCACTCATTGCTTCTGCTCCACTCATTGCTTTACCTGGTCCCGCACTCGGTAGAGTTGCTGAACTGCTGTCAGGGCGAGCAAGAGGGCGAAGGAGGTTGGCTGGGCAAGAGGGCAAAAGAGGATGGGTGGGTCTGAGGGTACGAGAGTGTGGACAAGCAAGGGGCTCAAGTAGAGTAGGTAAGTGGGAGGCTGGGTGGAGGGTGGGTGAAAAAGAGGTATTGGTGTGTGGGTGTGTGGGTGTGTGAGAGCGTATATGAAGGTAGGTGGACGAGAGGGTAAAGGAGGGATGGTGGGTGAGAAGCTGTGTGGATCTGGGTGTTCAAGAGGGTAAAAGAGGGTGGTAAGGCATAAGGGTTGCGAAAGGAGGATGGGGGGTGGGCTCGAGAGTGACGAATGGGGAGTGGATGGTAGGTGGGTAAGAGAGCAAAGGAAGGTGGGTGAGTAAGAAGAAGGTAAAGAAAGGTGAATTGGAAAAAGGGTAAAGAATGATTTTTGAGCAAAAAGTCCGAGGAGGGCGAGTGGCCAAGAGGGTAGTGGGAATGGGTTGACCAGACAAAGAAAGAGGACGAGTGGACAAGAGGGTGGATAGAGGGTTGGGGAGCGAACGGATAATAGATGTTGGGGTCGTTAATAGGGTGAAAGAGCGTTAGTTGGCCCCTAGGGGAAAAGAGGGTGGAGGGGAATCGAAATCTGCCCATGTCACTCTATAGTATGAGCTTCAGCATGAGTGTACCTAATATATCACATGCTAGATTGCAGTCCAGAACAAATGTAGGGGTAAAATTCTATTAAAAACATTGAAACAGATTTATTCTTTGAAGTTAAAGAATACCAAATGACACAAACTAGTCTCAATATAAAATGGATTATGGCAGACAAAGTGTAGCACTGACAGTCAAATATCAGAGCTACTCTGATCCAAGAAAGGCTTTTATGACTCAATATCATATGTTATCTTATACATTTCGTGGATAATTGTAATCAGACGTAACAGTCTGCGATCTAGCGTGATTCTAACAAGCGATCGATGGCATCCATGCATCGGAACTAAGACTTCAATGTTCGCATGATTCGAAGGTATCACTTCAGGTTGCAACTTCAATCTTCGCTTTTCTACTCCGATCCCGACTTTTGTAAGCAGATCCAATCGGGATTTGCTCCCGTTCACTTACTCAAGCGCCCCCTGCCCTCAAAGACCTCACCAGCCTCTTCACCACCCCCACAGGTCCTATGTCTCACGGAGACAAACGGTCTCCCGATATTTAACTGAGTCTCAGGTCTAATTACGAGGTATAAAGTTTCGATGGACAGCCTCGTCTGTTATTATCCGAATTCAATCTTCCTCTATTGGACAGGAGCCCCAAAGAACCCGACTGACTAACTGGCCCCACTTGGGGGAAGAGGGGAGCGAGTGAGGTTCGATGCGTAGGCGACCCCCCAAAGACCCTTCAGCTCAGCAAAGAGTTGCGTGCGTTTAAGATTACATTTTGTTAGACGAACAGGTGGAACATTTACTTCCGTCGTGTGAACCAGCTGAGTCATCGTTTTGCTTGGGACTTCTTGGTTAGATGAACAGGTGGAACATTTACTGCCGTTGTGTGAACCAGCTGAGTTATCATGTGACTTGGGATTTCTTGGCTAGACGAACAGGTGGAACATTTACTGTCGTCGTGTGAACCAGCTGAGTTATTGTTTGACTTGAGACTTCTTGTTAAGACGAACAGGTGGATCATTGACTGTCGTCGTGTGAACCAGCTGAGTCATCGTGCGGCTAGGGACCCTTTGATATCAACGAATAATGGAATTCATCAGCTTGTGAAAAAATTCAGGCACTCATGACGGCATGGAATTTTCAACACAGCTTGTGCAGACGTCAGGGAAAAACGGGTGTGTTTAAGACCCATAACAAGTGTAATCATGTATCACAAAAGAAAGTTCTGAAGCCAACACTAGTGTCATATTTATGGTTCTAATATGAGCGTCATTGTGTATCGTCACTTCTCCTGTTCTGTGACTCAGCTAACGATCTTTTACAATGGCAAGAGACTGAAGGTTCAATAGTGATCAGGTCCTTCATATCTTGCACGGTTCAATGCCTCAGAAAATTATTCACGTTGACGGTGAGACAACGTGAAAGTGGCTTGACGGCGAATTGTCATGTCTTGAACAAAGCCTCTGGTGTCAAATTCAAATGTTTCTTGTCTCCACGGAATTTCTCAGATCGATAAAAAATTATAATGAGTTCCCATTGAATTCCTAAAACCGTGTTGGTGGTGGAACGGGAACAGCTGAGAGTTCCTATATGCTTCATCAAACTCGTACCTTTGAGCTTGGTTCTAAGCGTTGTCTTGAACAATGGACGTCAAACTGTCGGACAAATTCAGATCCGAGATCTGTTCCTTATGCAAACCAATCCACTAATTACTAAGTAACTTTTGTACGCCTGTTCATTACATTGTAACTCCTTTATCTGCAATGGCAATACGTATTCTTATTACACTAATAAGCGATCCACATACCTGAAACTGTTTTTTATATAAATTGTGTGTTCACCTTGCTGTATGATATGGTGAAGACTCGATTCCTTAGCTTGTAAAATGGCATCTGTTAACATTTTTTTCACCGTTGAGCTTGACTCAATTCCTTCTAGGGTTGAAGATGGCTGTGTTTCATCTGTCCCCAACTATCACTCCTGAGACACGGGTTCTGGCCCATGTGTTAACGACAGACGTGAACTGGTGACGGAGATGTATGGTACAGAATCAACAATGGTTAGTTATTGTACGTGATGTTCATCCATAAATAAAGTACTAGCAACAAATAACGTAATCATATTGTAAGGTCTTGATATCTCAGTTACACAAAAAATCTATAGTTTTTGATTTCATAAATTGAAAAATATTCACCTAGATGCGGGGCGTATTCCGCTATGAAAAATAATAATCAAGCTGTTAGTGAATCAGATGAGTGTAGATACTAGAGTGCGTGCGTGTTGTCATAAGTTAATTCCCTACCGCGAACCCCATCCTTTTGATCTTCTATGTCGAGTCTTTGATCATATAACTAGCGGCCTCCCATCCCGGCTCACTGACCGCGCCAGTCCTGCACCGGGATTGGTCCTTTCAATTTCGTATCTAATCACTAGACCGTACAAATAAAGCACTTTATCTAATCACTCGACCGAAGAGATAAAGTGCTTTGTCAAGTCAACTCGGTAGCCTAATTTACTGATGTTATTGGAGTACATTGAAACGATTGAGGCAACTTGACGTAGAAAGGCAAATGACGCTTCCAGGGGACACCGCTTCCATAGTGGCATGTCATTTCAGGGACCTGCTTTCATGATTACTCCATCGCTTCAGTGTTCGTTTCTTCGTGCCCGGGACAGGGCAATATCTCTACCAACCCCCTTCCTACTCCCCCTCCCTGTTTCGGCGAGCATTTCAAATGTCAGTTTAGACTGCATGCGATGCTCTTATTTGCTGGCGAGTGACGGCTATTTTAATACAGATCAGGTTACAATTAAAATTGTTTATCATTCTACTCTTCTCGTGACATACTCGCCGAATACGACGGGCGGCGGTCGTACACTAGATACTAAACAAACTATTTTCTATTACTTGACAGGAATGTTGTATTATTTTGGAAAGAACATTTCTACTGCAATGAGGGTACCGTTCTGTTGCATTTGACTCTATGTGATCGCATATCATTGCTGTGATCATCAAAGACTGGTACAAGATCATCAAAGACTGGTCCAAGATCATCGAAGACTGGTCCAAGATCATCAAAGACTGGTCCAAGATCATCAAAGACTGGTCCAAGGTCATCAAAGACCGGTCCAAGGTCATCAAAGATTGGTCCAAGATCATCAAAGACTGGTCCAAGATCATCAAAGACTGGTCCAAGATCATCAAAGACTGGTCCAAGGTCATCAAAGACTGGTCCAAGTTCATCAAAGACTGGTTCAAGATCATCAAAGACTGGTCCAAGGTCCATCAAAGACTGGTCCGGCCGTCTGTTACAATCTCACTGACAAGGTTCCTCCCAGTTGAAAACACAATTAAAAGAGTAAACGCTGCTCACCAACACTGATTTAATCTTAATTGATTTTTTTAATGCTACCGTTTTTCCATCCTGCTCATAACAACTTTAATAACTTTACTCCAACTCTAATTCAACTCTAAAAGTCAACACAACCCCCGCTGTTCTATAACTCCTTCGTATCGGACAACCCCCGCTGTTCTATAACTCCTTCGTATCGGACAACCCCCGCTGTTCTATACCTCCTTCGTATCGGACAACCCCCAACTGTTCTATAACTCCTTCGTATCGGACAACCCCCGCTGTTCTATAACTCCTACGTATCGGACAACCCCCGCTGTTCTATAACTCCTACGTATCGAATGCACACACAGCAAGCGTTTCGCTTGCTATGAAAGTTTGTGTTGCAGCTCAGCCTTGACTTCCCCTTGATGCCCGGTAGGGCATCAGACAACTTGCTACCATCTCCTTTCGATGCACCTCCTTGCCTTTGATACTGGCATGACATATAGTGGAGGCTGGTGTACAAGCCTGACACAATTTCTTAGTACAGTTTAAATTTCGAAATCATGTTGAACCAATGCACATTTTGATGAAAGAAAACTTCACTTCGTTCATGGAGCAAAGAAAACTTCACTTCGTTTAGGAATCAAAAATGCTAATTATTGGATAAAACATCATTTAATTCTACTAAATACCCTGCGGGGAGAGGAAACTCCCACTCACACGGACTGCTATTCGAAGCCTGTTAATACAGTGATGAAATATTAAGAGAGATAGGTCAAAACATCGAAAAAATTTGTTGAGTTTCGGATCAAGCTATCAATAAATAACACACCACATGAACAATTTCTGTATTTTTAAAAGTCGACTAATTTTCCCATTTAATTTTATATCTTAGCGCTACCAATGAAATCTCACAGAAGAGGTTGATATTAATCGAGTTCACACTGAGCTGGTAGGCATCCTGACAGTGACTTCACTCGTAGCTCCTGGCCTCTCTGATCGAAGCGGCCAAGCACTCTGACCACCAGGCGGCCACGCGCTCTGACCGCCTCTAGGCGACAAAACGTTTTGACTGCCTCTTTGGCGGCCAAGAATTCTAACCGCCTCAAAGGCAGCCAAGTGCTCTAACCGACACAGAGGCGGCCAAGAACTTGGACCGCCGCAGAGGCGGCAAAACGCTCTGACCGCCTCTCTGCGGCCAAGCGCTCCGACTGCCTTTGAGGCGGCCAAGTGCTCTGACCGCCACTGAGAGGACGCTCGCACTGAGCCATCACCTTCAACCTGGGTCATTAACAATCAAAAATTGATGATGGCCGCGACCCGCTTCCGACTCCTAGAACAGACCTCGTCACATGGGTGAACGTCGCCTTGTCCCTGTATGCCTTGCCGCTGAGGTCTCTCGGAAAGTGTATAAATACATGTACATAGATCATATGCATGATTTTTTTAAATCTAATTTAGAGTTTAAATTTTACTTGGCAATCATAACGGTTTCATTATGTGTGGCTAATTACGTGAAGAATGAAACACATATTCTCCTTTTTTGTTTCTTGCACCCTCACCACCACACTGCCCTCACTCATCATTCACACTCTGTGTAGGCCTCTTCACAGCACACTGCCTCACAGCACACTGCACCTCACTCATCATTCACACTCTGTGTAGGCCTCTTCACAGCACACTGCCTCACAGCACACTGCGCCTCACTCATCATTCACACTCTGTGTAGGCCTCTTCACAGCACACTGCAAACTGCTCCAAAGCACACTGCACACTGCCTCAAAGCACACTGCCTCACAGCACACTGCACACTGCCTCACAGCACACTGCACACTGCCTCACAGCACACTGCCTCACAGCACACTGCACACGGCCTCACAGCACACTGCGCACTGCCTCACACTACACTACACATTGCCTCACAGCACAATGCACACTGCTTCACAGCATACTGCCTCACAGCACACTGCACACTGCCTCACAGCACACTGCACTGGGATGACCTTTAAAAATCGTGAGCTGAGCTGCAATGGAGAACTTTTTAATTGAAAAGCATATTTTTACATATATGTATAGTTAACTGTATTTATGCACACAATTTCTATGTTCAAATTTGTAGTTAGACATCTAATTTGGTATTTAAAAACTATTTAGAAAAAAATGTTCATTTAAGATGAAAAATTACTTTCCTGATATTGACGTTGGAAACAGATGAACGACTCATCTGTTTGTTTCGTATATATCAAACGACGGTAGTATAAGAAGGCATCACCTTATTTGTTTCTAATTAGCTTGTGTGTCATTTACTAGCAACGGATACGAGCATTCGTTGCAAGAGAGCTTGTGTGTCATTTACTAGCAACGGGTACGAGCATTCGCTGCAAGGGAGCTTGTGTGTCATTTACTAGCAACGGGTACGAGCACTCGCTGAAAGGGAGCTTGTGTGTCATTTACTAACAGCGGGTACGAACAATCGTTGCTAAGGAACTTGTGTTTCATTTCCTAGCAACGTGTACGAGCATCCGTTATAAAGGAGCCATTGTATCATTGACTAGCAACACGAGTACCAGCATTCGATGCTAAGGAGCTTGTGTATCATTCACTAGTAGCACGAGTACCAGCATTCGTTGCTAAGGAGCTTGTGTATCATTCACTAGCAACACGTACCAACATGCGCTGCAAAAGAGCTTGTGTATCATTCACTAGCAACACGAGTACCAACATTCATTGCTAAGGAGCTTGTGTATCATTCACTAGCAACATGTACATGCATGCGTTGCTAAGAAGCTTGTGTATCATTCACTAGCAACATGTACCAGCATGCGCTGCTAAGGAGCTTGTGTATCATTCAATAGCAACATTTACCAGCATGCGCTGCTAAGGAGCTTGTGTATCATTCACTAGCAACATGTACCTGCATGCGCTGCTAAGGAGCTTGTGTATCATTCACTAGCAACATGTGCCTGCATGCGTTGCTAAGAAGCTTCTGTATCATTCACTAGCAACATGTACCTGCATGCGCTGCTAAAGAGCTTGTGTATCATTCACTAGCAGCATGTACCAGCATGCGCTGCTAAGGAGCTTGTGTATCATTCACTAGCAGCATGTACCAGCATGCGCTGCTATGGAGCTTGTGTATCATTCACTAGCAACATGTACCTGCATGCGCTGCTAAGGATCTTGTGTATCATTCAGTAGCAACATGTACCTGCATGCGCTGCTAAGGAGCTTGTGTATCATTCACTAGCAACATGTACCAGCATGCGCTGCTAAGAAGCTTGCGTATCATTCACTAGCAACATGTGCCTGCAGGCGCTGCTAAGGAGCTTGTGTATCGTTCACTAGCAACATGTACCTGCATGCGCTGCTAAGGAGCTTGTGTATAATTCACTAGCACATGTACCAGCATACGCTGCTAAGGAGCTTGTGTATAATTCACTAGCAACATGTACCTGCATGCGTTGCTAAGGAGCTTGTGTATCATTCACTAGCAACATGTGCCTGCAGGCGCTGCTAAGGAGCTTGTGTATCATTCACTAGCAACATGTACCTGCATGCGTTGCTAAGGAGCTTGTGTATCATTCACTAGCAACATGTACCAGCATGCGCTGCTAAGGAGCT